>PVIH01017076.1:0-43213 GCA_004025045.1 Sigmodon hispidus
AAAAAAAAAAAGGAAAAAAAAAAAAAAAAGAAGAAGTCAAAGGTGGAGGTAAAGATGAAACGCCAAAAATCCCCAGTGCATCAAAAATAAAAGCGGAGACAACAAACACATATGAGAGCAAGGTAAACATGTCAACTAGTAGGCTTAAGCATTAAATAAAATATAAGTGGTCTGAATACCTTTAAAACGAAGAGATAGCACACAACTATATCACTTAAGTTGATCTGCAGATTTGGGACATTAGCATTCATTTGGTAGCAGCCAAGTGGAGTCTGAATTTACAGAAATCTACCTATTACTCTAACTAAATTCCTTTTCCTGCTAAACTGTCCAGTGGATCTGTGAGTCCCAAGAGGAATCTTGAGTGTACAAATGATATGAGAAATGCAGACATGCTGAGCAGATCTTGGGAGAACTCAGGAAATCTGTTTCCATCCCTTTCCAATAAGCACTGTGTGCAAATGTCAATTACAGGACATGCACTTAGCTCCATCTGCCAAAGGGCATGATGATATCCTCTAGTCCTATGACCAGGAAAGACATGCAGTCCTCTAGGCCAATCCAGCCCACAACCTGCCATGTCCTCCTTTAGGTCAGGGTAGTGTTTTGGATGTGCAATCTACCCACACTAAAGGCTTAAAGAAATAAATCAATTATTTAAAAAAAAAAATAGGTGTTCAGATATATAGACTAAGTTCTAAGAGTGTGACTTGCTATCTAATTTCTCAATACAATTTAATTTGACTTCAATCTTCTAGGCAAGCTGCATGCCTCTCTATTATGGGTGAAAACATATACTGCTAATTAATTGTTACTCTTTTTGTTTTGTTTGTTTCATTTTTTGAGGCAGAGGTTCTTCATGTAACACCCGTGGTTGTTCTGGAACTCTGTTTGTAGGCAAGGTTGATCTTGAATTCACAGAAATCTGACTGTCTCTACCTTCTGAGTGCTGAGGTTAAAGGTGTACAACACTATGAAATTAGTTGTTGTTATTGAGTACCTATAATGATGTCTACCAGTGTAGTCAGTGATAGGTAGAAAAAGGTGATGTACATTACTCTTTAGGATTTTAAAAAATAACATTTGAAATTATAAGGAAAATTTAGTTTTATTTTAAATTTTTCACGTGTGATGATAATGCCTGACACAACATTCTTGTGGAAGTCACATTATAATTTGAATAAATCAGTTAGTTCCTTCTCCCATAGGATACCTGGTGATTTATTTCAGGTCCCTAGGCCTAGTGTCTAATGTCTTGATCCACTGAGCTACTTCATTGGCTCTAGATTATCTTTAAATGGTGGAAATCTAATCTTAGGCTGCAATGAAATGAATTTCATGGGCTGTGTCGTGGAGATTTTTTTCTTTTTTAATTGAAAAGTTTTTTCCCATATCTACCAGTACCTGTCCTTCCCCCTAGTATCATGGCTGTGTCAGGTGTTCCTCTGTAGGCAATAGGCTCCAAGATGTCAGTTCATGCACCTGGAATAAATTCTGGTCCTACTGCAAGAGGTTTCACAAACTGCCCACACAGTTTGACTGTCATCTATATTCTAAGGGTTTAGTTCTTTCCTTCAAATGAAGGTTCTCTAGCTGTCATTTCAGAGTTCATGAGCTTTCAATAGCTCAGGTCAGCTATCTCTATGGGTTTCCTTTTCCTAATCCTGATCCCTTTGTTTATATACCCTTTCCTCTCTTTTTTCAGCTGGACTGAGAGCTGGACCCTGGTGTTAGCTTTGGATCTCTGCTTCTGTCTCCATCCTTTGCTGGGTGAAGTTTCTATAATGACAGTTAGGGTGGCCATTCATATGATTATAAGGGAAGTCTTGTTTAGGAACCCTCTCCACGAATCTTAGCCCAGGACTTCTTTTGGGTTCTTGGATGTTTACGAAGCACCAGGTTTCTTCATTTTTTTGATTTTAAGTTTTACTGTATATTTGCAAGATCAAATATAACTGTATTCTCCAAATGTTATGTAAAACAGCATAAAGAGTCATATATTTGAATTCCAAAGGAAAGTATGCTTTCCCTATTCTTTACAAATTCTTAATTATATACTACATTTAAAAATTATCCTTAAGAAACATAAAGAATTCTATAAGAAAAATATTATCTTCCTTCTGGCAATTAAAAAATTTATTTTCAAGCCAGGTGTGGTATACACCTTTGATTTCAGAACTCACAGGGGTCAGAGGCAAGTGGATATCTGTGAGTTTGAGGCTAACCTGGTTAACAATGTGAGTACTAAGACAGCCAGAGTTTTTACACAGAGAAACCCTGTCTTGCAAACCAAAAAGAAAACAAATTATTTCCTTATTTTTCAAGTGTCACATGTCCAAATGCAAGAGGAAGGTCCCAACATTTATCTCAAATACCTAGTAGATTCTCTTGACAATACACTGGGAATAACTGATATTTGAATGAGTTAAGAATATTTTTCCTGTTTTTTGACAGTTAAACCAAACTCAAGAAGTTATCTACCTCACTTCATTTATTTAGCATGACTATAAGGAGATTGCAAGAATCTTGTACCATACACCATTTCAGAGATTCAAGTAAGAGCTGAGTATGTTTTGTACTTTGAGCCTGGAATTAAATTACAATGAGCATTACCTTCAAGAAAATAGTTTCTTATCATTGCATACTTTGTCACAGTTGTAGCTGGATAATAAGGGTTAGACTTTCGTTTCAACTGAAGAATTACACAGCAGCATAATCTTTTAGAATGAAATTTTATTTCCAAGTTTCTTTTTAACTCCAAAATGGCTCCCTCTATTAAGATATTCATTTCTTTGTTCTCCCTCTGTTGCTCCTCCTACTCAACAATCTCTTTCTCTTATCATTTCTTACCACCTTCCGTTGCTCACTTCCCCTTATCCCTATTTACTCAGGAGATCTTCCTTAATTTTCCTTCCCAAGGGGATCCCTGGATGTCTCTCTTATGTTCTTCCTGTTACCTAGCTGCTAAGGGATT
The DNA here is from genome assembly GCA_004025045.1 of Sigmodon hispidus. Taxonomy (NCBI): domain Eukaryota; kingdom Metazoa; phylum Chordata; class Mammalia; order Rodentia; family Cricetidae; genus Sigmodon; species Sigmodon hispidus. Next base: position 2,975 of record PVIH01017076.1, read on the forward strand.
GTGATTTTTTGCTTTATATCTAAAATCCACTTATGAATGAGTACACAACATGTCTATCTTTCTGGGTCTGTGTTACCTCACACAGGATGATAGTCTCCATAACTATCCATTTGCCTGCAAATTTTAGAATGTCATTGCTTTTTGCTGAGTAGTACTCCATTGTGTTAATGTACCACAATTTTTTAATGAATTATTCAATTGAGGGTCATCTAGGTTGTTTCCAGGTTCTAGCTATTACAAATAATGCTGCTCTGCACATAGTTCATATAATGACCTTGGAGTAAGAATGTGCATCATTTGGGCATATTCCCAATAGTGATATTGATGGATCATTGGGTAGACTGATTCCCAGTTTTCTGAGGAACCACCATAGTGCTTTTAAAAGTGGCTGTATAATTTTATACTCTCACCAGCAATTAAGAAGAGCTTCCCTTTCTTCAATACTCTCCAGTATAGGCTGTCAACTGTGTTTTTAATCTTAGCCATTTTGACACATAAGATTATCTCAAAGTTGTTTGAATTTGCATTTCTCTGATAGCTAAAGATGCTGAGCAATTCTTTAAGTGTTTTTCAGCCATTTGTAATTCTTCTGTTGAGAATTCCCTTTTTAGCCCTGAACCCCATTTTAAAATTGGATTATTTGGATTTTTGACCTCCAGTTTATTGAGTTCTCTATAGATTTTAGAGATCAGTGCTCTGTCAAATGTAGGGTTGGTAAAGATTTCTTTCCATTCTGTAGGCTGTCATTTTGTCTTATTGACCATGTTCATTGTCTTACAGAATCTTCTCAATTCAAGAAGGTACCATTTATTAATTTTTGTTCATAGTGTCTGTGGAACTGGTGTTATATTTAGGAAGTGTTTCCCTGTGCCAATGCATTCGAGGGTATTTCTCATTTTCTTTTCTGTTAAGTGCAATGTAACTGGTTTACATTGAGGTCTTGGATTCACTTAGACTTGAGTTTTCTGCAGAGTGATAAATATGGATCTATTTGCATTCTTCTACATACTGCCATCCAGTTATGCTATACCCATTTGTTGAAGATAATATCTTTTTTCCATTGTGTATTTTTTGCCTCTTTGTCGAAAATCATGTGTTCATAGATATGTGGATTATGTCAGGTTCTTTGATTCTATTTCATTGATCCACAAGTCTGTTTTTATGCCAGCACCAAGCTGTTTTCATTACTGTAGCTTTACAGTATAGCTTGAAGTCAGATATGATGATGCCTCCTAAACTTTTATTATTTAGCAGGATTGTTTTGACAATACTGGGTTTCTTATTACTACATATAAAGTTTTGTTCTTTCTAGGTCTGTGCTGGGATTTTGATGGGGATTGTATTGAATTTGTAGATTGTTTTTGGTAAGATTGCCATTTTTACTATGTTAATCCCACCTATCCAGGAGCATGGGAGATCTTTCCCTTTCCTTATATTTTCGTCAATTTCTTTCCTCAATGATTTAATGTTCTTGTCAAACAGGTCTGCCACTTTTTTTGTGAGAGTTACATCAAGATATTTAGTGCTATTTGTAGCTATTATAAAAAGTGATGTTTCCCTGATTTTTTCAGCCATTTCATCATTTGTGTATAAGAAGCCTATTGATTTTTTGAGTTAATCTTGTATGATGCTGCATTCCTGAGGGTGTTTATCAGCTGTAGGAGTTTTCTGGTAGAATTTGGGGGATCACTTATGTAGACAATCATGTTATCTGCAAATAGAGAGTTTGACTTTTCTTTCCAGTTAGTATCCCCTTGATCTTTGTTGTTGTTGATGTTGTTGTCTTATTGCATAAGCTAAGACTTTGAGAACTATACTGAATAGATATGGAGAAAGTGGATAACCTTGTTTAGTTTCTGATTTTAGTAAGATTGCTTTGAGTTTTTCTCCATTTAGATTACTGCTGGCTGTTGACTTGCTGTAAATTGCCTTTATTAAGTTTAGGTATTTCCTTTTATTCTTTATCTCTCTAGGACTTTCATCATGAAGGAGTATTAGATTTTGTCAAAGGCTTTTTCAGCATGTAGGGAGATGATCATACAATTTTTCCCCTCTTCCAGGTTGTTTACATGATGACATTGACAATTTTTCATATGTTGAATCATTTCTGCATTTTTGGGATGAAGCCTACTTGAGTGTGTTGGATGATTTTTTTGATATGGTTTTGAATTTGGTTTGCCAGTATTTTATTGAGTGTTTTTGTATCAATGTTCTTGAGGGAGATTGGTCAATTCTCTTTATTGCATCTTTGTGTGGTTTGGTTATCAGGGTGATTGTAGCTTCATAAAAAGAGTTTGGCAATGATCTTTAGGTTTCTATTTTGTGGAACAATTTGAGGATTATTGGTTTATTGGTATTATTTCTTCTTGGAAAATCTGTTAGAACTCTACTTAAACCATCTGTCCCTGGGTTTTTTTTTTTAATTTTTTTGTAACAGCTTCAATTTAATTTGGGGTTATAGGTCTATTCATGTCATTTATTTCATTTTGTCAAGTGGTACCTGTTCAGAAAGTGTCCATGTCTTTTAGGTTTTCCAATTTAGTGGATGGAGTGTAGGATTTTGAAGTATGACCTAATAATTTTCTGCATTTCCTGGGGATCTGTTGTTATGTCCCTCTTTTCATTTATGATTTTATTGATTTGAATATTCTCTCTGTCTTTTGGATAGTTTGGATAAGGTTTGCCCAACTAGTTAACTTTCCCAAAGAACCAACTATTTAAATCATTGATTCTTTATGTTGTTCTCACTATTTCAATTTTATTGATTTCAGCCCTGAGTTTGATTCTTTCTTGTCACCTACTCCTTGTAGGTGAACTTGCTTCTAAATGTTTAGAGCTTCCGGCTGTGCTGCTAAATCTCTTGCATGAGATTTCTCTATGTTTCTCCATATAGGCACCTAGTGCTATGAATTTTCCTCTTAACACTGCTTTCATGTGTCCAATAGGTTAAGGTATGTTGTGAATTCATATTCATTGAATTCTAGGAAGTCTTTGATCTCTTTCTTAACTTCTTCCTTTACCCAGAGGTGCTTCAATTGAGAAATGTTCAGTTTCCATGAATTTGTAGGCTTTCTATGGTTTGTGGTGGTGTTGAATTCTTACTTTAGTCCATAGTGATCTGATAGGATACAAGAAATTATTCCCATTTTTTTCATCTATTGATATTTGCTTTGTGACAGAATATGTCGTAAATTTTAGAGAAATTTTTATTGAGTGCTGAGTAAAAGGTATTTTTCTTAGAGATTGGGTAGAAAGTTCTGTCTATATTTATTAAGTCCATTTAAGACATAACATCTGTTAGCTCCATTATTTCTCTGTTAAGTTTCTGTCTGGTAGACCTATCCATTGGTTAATAGTGGGGTATTGAAGTTGCCCACTTCAATTGAAGTTTCATAGGAAATTTAAGCTTTAGTAATGTTTCTTTTTACCTATATGGGTGCCTTTGTTTTGGGGTCATAAATATTCAGGATTGAGATTTCATCTTGCAGAGTTTTTTTCTGACATGAATAAGAAATGTCCATCCTGATCTCTTTTGATAGATTTTTAGTTCGAAGTCTATATTTTTAGATATTAGGATGGCTACACTAGCTAGTGTTTTTAGCTTTATTTGATTAGAAAGTCTTCTCCCAATCTTTTACTCTGAGCCTGTGTCTGTCTTTGAAGTTGAGGTATGTCTCTTGTATGCAGCAGCATAAGGATGGATTCTCTTTTTATATCCATTGTGTTAGCCTGTGCCTTTTTATAGGTGATTTGATTCCATTGATATTAAGGAATATTAATGACCAGTGACTGTGACTTCCTGTTCTTTTGGGTGGTAGTGTGTGTTTGTGTGTTTCACTTCTTTGGGTTTTTCTTCTGTGGGATAATCTATTTCTCATGGCTTCATGGGTATATCTAACTTCCTGAGGTTGGACTTTTCCCTCTAGTACTTTCTGTATGTCTGGATTTGTGGATAGGTATTATTTCAATCTGGCTTTGTTATGAAGTATCTTATTTACTCCATCTATGGTGATTGAGAGTTTTGCTGGGTATAGTAGTCTGGATAGGCAACCATTGTCTTTTAGTGCCTGTATAACATCTCTCCAGGACCTTCTGGCTTTCCTTGTTTCCATTGAGTAGTCTTGTGCTATTCTGATGGTTCTGCCTTTATTAGTAACTTTACCTTGTTCCTTTGCAGCTCTTAATAATTTTTCTCTATTCTGTAGGTTTACTGGCTTGATTATTATGTGGCAAACAGACTTTTTGACATTCTTTAAGCTTTTTTATCTCTATAGACATTTTCTCCTTTGACTGGGAATTTTTTCTTATATGATTTTGTTGAAAAGATATTCTGTGCCTTTGATCTGGTATTCTTCTACTTCTAGTATTCTTATATTTGATCTTTTCATGCTGTCCCATATCTCCTGGACATTTTGTGCTATAATAGCTTTTTTTTTGGTTTTAGTGTTTTTTTTTTAACTGCTGCATTTATTTCCACTATCAAATCTTCTACACAAAAGATTCTCTCTTCCATCTCTTGCATTCTGTTGCTTGCATTTGTATTTCCAATTAGTTTCTTTTGATTTCCTGTTTTCAACTTTCCTTCAGTTTCTGTCTTTTTTATTGCTTCTATTTCAGTTCTTAAAATTTAAATGTTTTCTTCACTTGATTGATTGCTTTTTCTTTGTTTTTTAATTTATTGGTCTTTTTAAATTTTTGTGTTTTTCCTCTATTTTAAAGGGAGATTTTTATTTCATCTATTAAGGCTTCTATTATCTTCATATAGTTTATTTTAAGGTTGTTTTCTTTTGCTTCTTCTGCTTTGTCATGATCAGGCCTTGTTGTAGAACCACCAGATTCTGGTGGTGCCATATTGTTCTTTGTGTCATTATATGTATATGTATTCTTTCACTAACATCTGTTCATTTCTTCCTAGGATCAATGCAGGATTGATTGATCTGTATCTCAGGGTCCTGATTTTGGTGCAATCTGTTCTGGGTGTGTCTGTGTCTCAGGAATCTTCTCTTGGTCCAATCTTGACTTTTGGTTCGCATGGAGATAGCATACTCTGTGTCACAGTTAGCTGTTCTTGGTGTAATAAGAACTGACTGATTCTGTCTTAGGCATCCAATCTTTGTCCAATATGAGTTACTGATCCAGAAGGAGCTCCTGGTCCTATAGGGAATCTTGAGCCTATGTGTACTATCGAATTTTAGATCTCATGTACCTCTCTTGATCCAACAGGTGCTAATAAACTGTGGGTCTCAGGCAGCAGCTGTTCTTGATCTAGTAGGTGCTAAGGAACTGTGGGTCTTGAGTAGCCATTGAGATTGCCAAGTGTCGAGGTGGGTTGGATGTTAGAGTGGGATTAGTAGTTGGAAGTGCTTAGCAATCTGGATTTTATTAGAGGGTTCTGGCCTGCAAGAGTTTTGCCTGCTGGCCTGGACTGAGGGGAGAGGTGAGTCTTACAGATTTTCTTATTGGTATTTTTAATTTTTCTGGGAGTCAGATGTGTGCTACTTTAGAGGTCGCAGCACTTTGAGTCATACAATGGTTTCTATCACACACCATCACTCAGATGGCCTTATAGTTCTTATTTTTGCTCTGTTTTGTGTGATTTGGAAGAGAGGCTGCATATAGACAGCAAATGATTCAGTTAACCCTTAAATTATGGTTTTCAACCTTTTCCATTGTACATGTTAGTTTTCACCTTTAAAAAATTCTTGGTGGAAAGATCTGACACCCTTACACAGTTATACATTCAGGCAAAGCACCAATTCATATAAAATAATAATAAATATTTGAGAAAATTCTTGATGGATTTCAAGAACACATTATAAAGACTTCTTATTTTGAATAAGTTACTATATCACTTTGTTTGGTCTAATAATAGGGAAAGAGTATAATTCTATCATTTTTTTCAGAAATTAGAAACTGTAAGCATATAGATTCAGTAAACAAGAGCCAAACCAGACAAAAATCTTAAAACCCTTGTGTTTTCTTATCTCTATTCTCTCATATTCTCCTCTCCCAAAAGATAGTAATAGAATTTTCTATCATTCTCAGTTATTTTGTAAATATTGTCATACTTGAATTTCACAGTACTCCTGAGGATATTTTATGAGGTTATCAATAATGAGCATTTAGTGAGGAACTGATCTACTAAACACAATTATAGAAACATCACAGAGTTTCAAGTTTAGCTTTTCAATCAATTCATGTTGATTTCTGATGGCAAAAAATATGACTTTAATTTATTCTTTATGTTGTCATAGTTTAAAGGTCACATATCACACCCCAAAGTTCTATACCATGTATTTAGATGTGTTTTTCTAGGACTATGCAAAAATACTAAACATAAATGACAGTTATTTGGTGTGTACTAATCTCCGTTAAGTTCATTTGCAGTTCTCTGAAACCTTCCAGGAGGCTGTGCAGAGAGAACCATAGCATGAGAGCCACCCAGTGGCCATTGTGACCTCGCTTCTGCAGTTAGGAATAACTGGTCTCAATGTAGATGAAGTGCCATCAGAAATAGAGAATAACAGGAAACAAAACAGAAAAAAAAACTGACTTCCTTTTAACAACAAAAAAGTAAAAAGATCTTAGATTGAAAGTACTTGGTAGGCTGAACTGTGTATGGACCTTATCAAATGGCAAAAGGGAAAGAAACCAATTGAATTGATGACTTATGTATGTCACATTGGTTATACCATGAAAAAGACACATGACATAAGCCCAGTATCTAAGGTTATACACATCATGGTATATCATTAATTCTGTACTAATGAGAATAGTTGTATACTGCACATTTCACACCACTTGTTTTTTTATTAAAAAACATATTTTAGTATTTATTCCACAGCTATTTGCCAGATCCTATGCCAGATGATTTGCAATTGTTATTTTTAATTGCAAAGCATCAATGATTGATAGTGCTTTTCCAGTTTTGTGGGGTTTGAATTTGTTTTCTAGGCTGGCCAGGAACTCCCTATGTAGACCAGGCAGGTTGTCCTGGAATACAGAGATCCATCTGCCTCTGCCTCCCCAGTACTAGTTCCTATTTTTCTTCTAAATAAATAACTCTATTTTCTTAATTACTTATTTCAACTCATCATATCCATTTTTTTCTTCAAGAACTTAGTAATCAGAAATTATAAAGTTGCCATTGAATACACACACACACACACACACACACACACACACACACATATATATATATAAGATTTCATTAGCTATGCTTCATTCACTATGCCTAATATTGCATCACCAAAAAAGCAAGAACTCAATTCAATCAGAATTTCTTCTGCATAGATGGAAAGAATTGGTTTAATATTTCAATATTTAGAAGGCAAATGTATTCATCAGTAACAATACACACACACATATGATCAGACAACAGACAAATTGATGCGAAAACAAAGTTGGTAATTGGGACAGTTATAACTGGACAGTTTTCATACACTTGGAAAGTCCAAACTACAGATAACAGAAGAAAAGCTGTAGATGGAACCATCACCTGGATTTGCATGATTCACAAGGAACTAACTTTACATGAAAGTCAGACAATCACTACAAAACCCCAGAAAAGATAACAGATTCTCAGCAGCTTACTTCCATTCCTTGATTTATAGAAAACAATATTAAACAGCAGGACTTTGCTTGTAAGGAGAAGGATAAGGAGAAAATAATAATTATTTGTTCCACCAAAGCTGTGGTGCTCAAGTCCATATTTGATAAATGTGTGAAGTGTTTAATCAGCTCTTGAAACAACTCTGCAAGATGCATTAAAAAATAATCAGAAGCTTGTGCTTTGGGTCATTTTGTTAAACATCATTCACGTTATGTTGATGGTTAAGGGAATTTAGCATGTTTTTTTTTCTATTGGAAATGAGGAGTATTTTCTGAGGTAGTCCTTATTTGGCAGTGTTAAATTTTATTTAACTTTGTATTAATAATTAGAAATAAATGTAGTGTCTCCAAGTATGGAAACATACATATACTTCGCTAATTCCAAAATATTTCTAGAAAGAATACCTAATATTCAAATTCAACATCATCTGTAATGAATAGACATGTCTAATAAAACTAACTTTTAAATTTAATCTTCATAATTAATTTTCTTTTAAAACAATTTATTACTTTTAGTGTGTGTGTTTCTCTGTCGATAGCCTGCCTTTTGAAGTATGCAGCGGCGATAGAATCAAGTCACAGGGATAGAGAGGTTGACATTTATCTTCAATAGTGAACTAGTGGGCAAACGGATTTTCTCTCCAGTGAATCTCTTAGAAAAGTCTATTTAATGCTTTTTCATTTAGTTAGCCCTATTCTCAATATGAAGCCATTTACTGCTTCCAGACTCAGCTGGTAATCCTCATCAAGAGGAACCTAACCTGATGGGCCCTTGCTTCACACAATCTTGCAAAAATGTAGATTAAAAAACACTTACTCTGCATGATGTATCCATTCTTGGATACTGTTGGATATTGTTTTATAACCATGAACAGACCATGAGATCAATTTTAGATTTTAGTAAAAATGATTATTTATTTTTTATTCATTTATATTTATTTACCATTTATTATTGTTCCATTTATTATAACTACTCTATTTTCTTGTTTTTATGTTAAGTAGAAAATTATTTCTAACAAGACTACCTTTGAAGATGATGAGGAATTACACACTACTCAATGAATTCATCCTACTGGGCATACCTCAGACCCAAGGACTGGAAACTCTCCTCTTTGTTGTGTTCTTATTCATCTACTTCTTCACCCTTCTTGGAAATTCACTCATCTTTACAGCAATTGTTTCTTCATCTACCCTTCATACCCCCATGTATTTCTTCTTAGGACTTTTATCCATTTTTGACATGCTGTTCCCATCAGTAACCTGTCCCAAGATGCTACTTTATCTCTCTGGTCAGAGCCCAGCCATCTCTTACAAAGGCTGTGCTGCCCAGCTCTTCTTCTATCACCTTCTGGGTTCTACTGAAGGATGCCTCTATTCTGTGATGGCCTATGATCGTTATGTTGCCATCTGTCACCCACTAAGATACATGCTCATCATGAAACCTAGAGTATGTGTGAGTTTGGTGACAATAGCTTGTTCAGTGGGGTGTCTTCATGCCACCATTCTGACCACTTTTACCTTTCAATTAGTCTATTGCGCATTCAATCAAGTGGACTATTTCTTCTGTGACCTTCCGGCAGTTTTACCCCTGGCTTGCACTGATAGCCGACTGGCTCAGAAGGTGGGTTCCATTAACGTTGGCTTTCTTGCTCTGATGCTTCTCTTCAGTGTTTGTGTCTCTTATGCACACATTGGGATTGCTATTCTGAGAATCCGTTCAGCAGAAGGCAGGAAGAAAGCATTCTCCACCTGTAGTGCCCACCTCACTGCCATCCTCTGTGCCTATGGACCTGTAATCATCATCTACCTACAGCGTACACCAAACCCCCTGCTTGGTGCTGTGGTGCAAATATTAAATAATATTGTCTCCCCCATGCTGAACTCTTTAATTTATTCACTGAGGAACAAGGAAGTGAAAAGGTCCTTGAGGAGAGTTTTTCCTAGTGTAACACATGATTTCCAGAAATAAATCGCAATAAATATAATGATATTTAAACCTTGTTTTTTAGCCTCTTCCAGAAGCAAATGGGGGTAAATACAGAGACGTACAGTCAAACATAATGTTGAGAGTGATTGACTTGAAATATTTAATCCTAAACAGAATGTATCCATCAAATCTGTCACCTTAGCATTCAGGGAACACCAAGGAACAAGAAACAAAATGATTGTTAAGAGCCATAGGGAATGAATAAAACTAAGGAAACGAGGATCTCTAAATCAACATGAGCAAATGTTAGGAGCCATATGACTTCTTCAGGGGACAAGGCCTGAGAATAGCACTAATAAATTCTTCTTGTGTCATGGCCTTGGAGAACCCGACCCATTCTGGGAAAGTCTATGTACAGTTGGATTAGTAATTCTGGAATGGCCCCAGAAGCATATATGCAATTTGCTCTCCCTGTTTTCATTATACAAACCATATTGTTGGCTGCCTCTAGGTTCACTTTCTAAGAGCTATGGTTAAAATAGCTATTACAAAAGGCAAACTTCCCCTGATGACTTTCTTGTGGGTGAGCCAGAGAGGATGTTGTTAAAACTATACAGTAGACCTGATTAGGCTCCTAAAGCCTTTGATGTTTCAAGTGTGAACATAAATTCAGGTTTCTAAGAACAGAATGTTGCCTTTCCAATGCACCCTGTGACTAGCCTAAAAGAGTTACAGTGGTTCATGACATCAAAAATTTATATAACTGTTCTAGAGGGATTGAATTTAACCACAAGAGTCTAGGAGAAATACAAATAAATGATAGCAAGGGCTAGTGGGAACAGTCTAGGAACAGGAAATGAAACAGAATCATAGATACCCACAATGCCCTCATTTCTAATAGCTGTGCCAATACTGTAGGAAGTTGAGAAGAAGACATGAGAACAAGGGGTAAGCAGTGAAAACTATTAAGAGTAAGATTCCAAGATATGTTGCTTATAGAACAAATGTTAAAACCTGAAAGATATAGACTAGTCCAGAATGTAGAATGAATAGATCCAGCTTCCGCTGGTGAGTTGATTGTCAGAACTCAGATCCTACCAGATGTAAATATTAACCACTGGAGACAAAGTTGTCTCTTACTCTGTATGATGCTGTAACCACAAATGCTACCAACTGGGCACACTGTTCTACATGTAGGTGTACCTAGTTTGATAATGTCCTTTGTCACTTGAAATGCTGCTAGTGCTTTCAATAATAGAGCTGTAAATCAAGTAGGTAATGGTTACCAATGTGAAGACTGGGGGACTGACAGAGAATGAAGTAAAGGAACAAACTGGCAATTATTGTAGCTAGTATTAGAAACATAAGGAAACAAATTTGGTTATAAATTTTTTCATGCGAACCACTGAAACTGTATAAATAAAAATGGCTCAGGCTATCCTGGGTCACTTGTTTGAAACTGGTCGTCATAGTTTCTTCTCTGTGCCAATTTCACACATCCATCTCAGGTCATCTGAAATTAGACTTCCAGCAAGCAAAACTCATATAAACTCAGAACGAAGCAACAAACGCACGGTCACCATGGGTCTGCACCAGGTCTTTTATGTACACTATGACTTTTATTTTAATACTTTCCTGGAATTTTTAAGACTGTGAATTAGTGGACCTCTGTTTCTTATGTTTTGTCTTGTGCTCTTTTCCTTGTGTTTGAATGTTTTCTCTCATTTTGAAATGATAGTTTATGTTTTATTGTATCACATAATATTTTACTACTAAAAAATGACTTAATCATATTGCTGCAATACGATAGTATAAGGTCAAACCATCTAACCCAAATTATATTGAATACCCTGTAAATTTAAATTAATTTGGCTTTTAGATTGTTTTATTTTTGAATGGATATAAAGTAGTTTTACTTTTTCACTTCTGAATATAAACCTCTTAAAGAAAATAATTATCAAAACATGTAGAGGTATTAAAGAACAACAGAATCTTTTTTTAAAAAAAGCCTTTCTTTCCATAAAGCTTTGTCTCTTACTATGCATATTCAGTTCTCTGATTTTAAATAAAGAAATGGATAAATAAACCGACAATGGCATATCTGAATACATATGGTATGCTGATAACACTTCTATGTTCTTGTGCCTCTACAATCCTTGAGTCCTCCTAAGTAAATCTATGGCCAACTATAGACTTCAAATAGTTACTAGACTTGAAATCTAAGCACAAAATCCAAGGGCCTTAGTATGCCCCAACAGAGATACTTTTTATATTTGTAATCCTGATAGCACACCCATCTCCTGGTTGAAGAATGGAGACAGCTGTGGCCATATCCAACCCTTCTCAGGATCAAATCAATATCACTGCACACCTCTTCTTTTCTTATAAGAGGATGGATTACTCTGCTTTTCTGCTCAATAGTACTTCAGTTTCCCTATTTCATGAAAAGATTGTGAGATGTTTATAAGGCAGCAGTATGATGCCATCTTTATGAGTATCATCACCATACATGTACACATGAGTTCCACAAAATAAACCTTTAACATTCATATGAGAGAGTTATGAGAGAGTTATGTGTACTCAAAACCTTAAAGAACAGCTAATAGAAACTCACATGGATTAGAATTATGGCCCTCAAACACATACCTAGTTAGCTACAAGACTCCTGTTCCTAATTGCCCACTCCTCTCAGAGCTTCCTTTTTTGTCCTCCGTGGTGACAACACACCTCATTGTCTTGCTAGAAAATTCAAAATATTAATAAATTGTTTAAGAAGCAACTGATAATAAATGCTGTGATTAGGTTTTGGCTGTACACTCACCTCACTGCTAACTCTATTTTAATCTCTCCCTTTCTCCAACTGTGGTTAAAAAAAATTAAGCAGATTTGCCTGGAGTGGATGCTGAACTAAGCCACTTTGGGACCTTGGGACCTCCTGCCCTTGCAGGGGAGGAGATAAAGTGATGGGGAGAAGAGAGAGTGACTGGGTGCGCTGGAGGGGTAAGGGAGTTTGAACAAGGGGATACATGGATAAAAATATGACTTTATTCATAATAAAAAAGAGATAGAGCATAACCAATAATAATTTATAACCAATCCCTTAAATAAAGACAAACATCCATAATTCATTTTGGGGGCAATGTGGGCATAGTTTTCTAGACTACTTCTTGATTGGGGGTGCTGGCAGTCTTTTAGGAATCCTGAGGAATGTTAAGATAATTATTAAGTCTTGGCTGTAGTATTATATTCTATGAGGCTAGATCATCTCAGTTTGCAGGTTTGAAGCTGTTTTGGATGTTGAATCTATCATTTGGGCCATTTTTATTGGTGTCTGTTTCCCTATTCTAAAAATATATAATCTTTTAAAGGTAACACATGTATTTATATCACTACAAATATAAACTGTGCTTTGCATGTGCCAGCCAAAGATAATATTTTGTTTTATGTTCAAGCAGGTAAAACATACTTTATGTATTCACTTTATTTTCCCATGTTTGTAGTTAGAATTTTTGGGGGGTCTATAAGGGGGCAGATAAGACAAATCTGTATTTGGTAACAATGTTCTTAATAGCAATAGAATAAAGATATCACAAACAATTTTAAAAAAACAGTATTTAGTCCCTGCAAACATCTGTTGATGGCTGAATCTGGTCTGAGCCCAAGTTCAATCTCTCCTTTCTTCATACTGTGTTATCTGCTTGATGATGTCACAAACAGGACCCACAGGTTGTTTTTATTTTCAGTGTATGGCTGGTGCTGTTACAACCTGGACCACAACTGGTGTTTCCATAGCTTGGCTGATGCTTATAACAATGTGGACCACAATTGGTATTTTCAGAGCATGGCTCTAAGATTTCAACAGGCTTTACCATTTTAAAAATTAATTCCTTCATGATGATGTCCTATCAACTGAAACTTCTTAGTGTCTAGAATAAAACTATTTGGGGACAGATAGTCTTTGGGCTCTTCACAGATGGAACCAGCGTTACAATAGTGGCTTTTAGGAATTTTCAGTTAGCTATAACAGATGTGCTCACCATCTCTCAGGATAAGCAACTGCTCTGGTGGGCATCCCAGTGTTTTCTTCATGAAGTATCAGGGTACCATTGACTCAGTGAATTTTTCATTGTCAGCTAAACAAATCTATCACTGTACTTTCATGTTGTACCTTACATGTTTTCAAATGCTAATCACTTTAGCCTCCAGACATTTCTATAGCTGTTCCCTACCAAGATTCCATGGCAGGAATGTCACCAAAGAGTTCCTAATTGTCAAGGTGGGGTGTAGGGCAACATTCTCAAACTGTGGTGGCATGCCTGGGATTTTGGAGGATAAAGCACTAGGGTTTAGAAATACTAAGCTTTGGTATGTTTATTTCATTATGTCTTTGTACTATTCTCCCTGGAGATCATCACTAAATATTTTTTCCATAAGTATATAATTTTTAGTGACAAAATTCCATCTTTGAATTAGAACAGAGAGACTATGGTGAAACTCAGCATTTAACTCATCCCATACCAAAGGCAGTGAACATAATGTCAATCTCATCAGCATTGTTGTACTTCCTGTCTGAGTTACAAGTGCATCATTCCAAAATGACTTCTCAAAGACTACTTCTGGGACTATTTCCAAAAGTATTGCCTCTCCATGGACATCTGATTAAAAATGAATACCACATTATGCTTCTAGAACTAAACACAATACTGTCTACACTTCTTTTGAGCAGTACATAGTCATAACTATGTCACCCAAGTACTTCCGGCAGATCTCCACAATCACACTGGTTATCACTGACCCTGGTTCTCTGTTACAAATGCTGTCCCAAGAAGTCATAGTAGCTCCTACATCTCACTTCCTGCTTTTGCCCTGATGTTGTCATCTTAAGCACATTCCTTGGATGGCCCAGCATTGCTCCTTTATACCATTTAAGAAAAAGCCTTCCCATCCATTGTGGAAATACCTTAATTTTCAATTGTTACCTTCTTCAGCAATTCTCCCTATAAACCTCCCTATAAAAGCTGTTTTACTTCATGTCTAACATGGTTGTAAACAAAAATCATTTCCCATTTTATTTTTGAGAATGGGAGGACTGAGAAAGATGTGTGTTCATTGGGTTACACACACATTTTTCTGATACTATTTTCATCTGTGAATTTTGAATTTATCCAGGACTCCAGATCTGGGAGCTTAATAAATAAATGTCATTCCTTTTTCAGTTTTTAAAGTTTTTTTTAAACATACTCATTACTGTTCCCCCTCCATCCACTCTCCCCAGTCATCCTCCTGGTTCATCCCTCCCCATCCCCCGATCCAATCCATTCCTCAGAGAGAGTAAGGACTCCCAGGGTGAGTTAATGCAGTCTCTTATGTCAAGTTGAGGTAGGACAAGCCCCCTACACCATCAAAGCTGAGCAAGGTGTTCCTCTGTAGGAAATGGGCTAAATTTACTCAATCCTGAGAATTTTGTTATAGCAGTGAGTATGGATAAAGACACTCTTCAAATTATGATTGCTTGCATATTTTAGAATGTGTCTTACCAAGTTGCTCATGAAAACCTTGACTATCATTTTCACTCAGAAGACCTACATTTGCAATTCTACTCACCAGACCCCTAAGACCCTGAAAATAGAGGCTTTGACATCCAGACCCAGATCCAATTTTTTTTAAGGAGGTTGAGTTCCTTTCCTGCACAGTGTACACACCAAGGCCTCTGCTGTGAAACTGCTTTGTTCTTGCCTACCCTGACTGCTGATTCATAGTTCAGGTCCCAGCTAACAGAACATTTTTCTGACAGCACTTTCCTTACCTTCAGAGAACCTCCGTTCATTAGTTGTTCAGTATATGACAAATAGAACTTAAGAATTACTAGCTTTTAAAATCTTTAGCCACAAGTTAAGTATGTGAGAAAAATGTTGAGTTTCCAAGTGAACATTCTCCAACAGTATCAGTTCATAAAAGTGTCCCCAAAAGATATCAAAATATTCCCCCTCTACCACAACATAATTAAACCAAGGAGTTACTGAGTTAATGAAATGTTTTTCTCAACAAGACTCCTTCCTCATGAGATTAATGCCCAAAGGAAGATCACTATTATTTAAAATATCTCTTGTTTTGTGAATTGTTGCAGTTCCTGGACCTAAACAGGAAATTGCTTCAGGGAGCTGAAGCACACTTTGCTGCGTTACATTCTACTGGAAAGTAATTAAAAGTGGAGGAAGAATTATCAGTTCAACTTACAGACTGAAGGATGGTGAGGCTCCTTCTGTCTACTACTGGTACAAAGGAAATCAGTGCTCAATACACCATTCATCACAATATTCTATTTTCTCAGTAAGTGCTAAAATGTCTGCTTAACATTTATCAGAGTGTTCAGTTTCCCAGTCACTGAAGGGAAATGGTCAGAATTTTAGGTAGTAGATTTTATAAGTTAAATTGTAAATTAAGGATTGCACTATGCTGGAAAACTAAAATAATGTAACAATATGTGAGAAAAAATTTAAAATATGACAACCCAAAAGGAGTATTTTCTGTCCCTACCCTTCTCTTTAACACAAATATGATTCCAGAATTAGACTTTGCAACCTGAGGTAGTGGCTACAGTAACTTCTTCACTGCACATAAATTGCTAAAGTCTTTCTTTAGGTACCTTCCCTTTGATGGCCCTCATAATTCAATAATCATGAACGGAGAGTTAAAGGAAAGTGGCTTATGATGGTACATTCTTACATTCAAAGATGAACCTATGAAGTTGGATGCCATCTTCCTTTGTTAAAATCAGTAAAATTTCATACCTTTTTAAATATCTGTGACTTTGTCGTGTGGTTTTTGTGAATCCTGTTCGTTCTACAGAATTGGTCAATAAAGTACATTTTGGTTGTGTTTTTGAACTCCATACCATTCACCATTAGTTTAACTTTGTGACATATGTGGCAAATGTCTTTTTAAAATGTAACGCAATATGATTAGCATGATTTGGAAATGAGACTCTCTTGCCTCTGTCTGTCTCTATCTCTCTGTTTCTGTCTTTCTGTATCTGTCTCTCTGTTTCTTTCTCTGTCTCTCTCTGTCTTTCTCTCTCTGCCTCTCTCTCTCTGTTCATATATGTACATGACATGTGTACATTATGTATGTGATAGAGAATGAAGAGACAGGGTTGGCAAAGCTCTGCTATCATAACATATGCCTATGAAGTTTTCAGTCACTGTGCTATTATCTATGTTTCTATATACAAGACATGAAATAATACTATGTAAAATCACAAATTCTCATTATTTGACATTATTTGACAAAAGAGATAACAGGCATTCATAGTGCTAAATAAAAAATTTTGTTATTCATTAAGTTTACAATTAAATGATGGATGAACTTCAAACTTAAAATTGTGAGGTATATACTTAGCTGTTGTCATTTTGTCATAAATACTGTAGGCTCTGATCTTCATTTCCATCAGTCTTAGAACCTTGTTGTTAATGTGATTCTAAAGAAATATCTTCTCATTAATTAAATTTGTTCTTGGACAGTTTTACATGTATATATGATTCATCCCCCTTCCTCACTAAAAGTCATTCTGAAGACTTTTTGTTCATTTTAGAATCACAATAAAGAATCTGGAAAGATGGAATGAAATCACTTATATGATTTTGAGAGCAGAGGACAATAACATTGGAAGTAACTTTCTAAGTAAGATTGTTAAAGATACCATCTATAATTGCCTTATGAGTTACCTACTGACTGAGTTTTTTAAGCAACATTATCTACAGTTAGGAACCTAAAAACAGAAAGATACTTATCATGAAGGGCAATTCTGCCTAGAACATATTTTTATAAATACCACTATCTTTTTCTCTTCACCTTGGTAAATTAAAAATAATCTAATCCATGGACATAATAATTTTTTCTCTCCACAGATTTTCAGGAGCTGATTCTTCCACAAACATGGAAAACTACACTATGGTGACAGAATTCACCTTGCTGGGCATCCCTGAGACAGCTGGTCTGGAGAAGGTCCTGCTTTTCCTCTTCTCAGCACTGTATGCCTGGGCGCTCCTGGGAAACTTCCTCATTCTTACTGCAGTTATCACATCCCCTAAGCTCCACACTCCCATGTACTTTTTCTTGGGAAACCTCTCCATATTTGACTTGGGTTTCTGTTCCACAACAGGTCCAAAGATGTTGTCATATCTTTCAGGACAGGGTCGAGGGATCTCTTTCCAGGGTTGTATTGTACAACACTTCTTTTATCATTGTCTGGGTTGCACATTGTGCTTCTTATACACAGTGATGGCCTATGACCGCTTTGTTGCCATATGCTTCCCTTTGAGATACACAGTCATCATGAACCAGAGAGTGTGCTGTGTCTTGGCCACAGGGACCTGGATGAGTGGCTGTGTGCATGCCATTATCCTAACTTCCCTCACTTTCCGCTTGCCCTACTGTGGCCCCAGTGAGGTAGACTATTATTTCTGTGACATGCCTGCTGTGTTACTGCTAGCCTGTGAGGACTCCTCTCTTGCACAGAAGGTAGGCTTTACAAATGTTGGTCTTTTATCTCTCATTTGTTTTTTTCTTGTTGTTGTTTCCTACACTCGCATTGGGATCTCCATCTTAAAAATTCGTTCATCAGAAGGAAGAAAGAAAGCGTTCTCTACCTGCAGTGCTCACCTCACTGCCATCATCTGTGTTTATGGACCAATCATCATCATTTACCTACAGCCCAGTCCAAGCCCATTGCTTAGTGCAATTATTCAGATTTTAAACAATCTTGTGACACCTACACTCAACCCAATGATCTACAGCCTGAGGAATAAGGAAGTGAAAGTAGCCCTCAGGCATGTATTTTTTAAGAGATGTATCATTCTTGAAAACATCTAAATTTTTGGGAATAAATTGTGATTCACCATTTAATGGGCCAGATTTGAATCTGTAAGTTATTTCATAAAACAAAATGTCATCCAAGTCATATTAAAATGAAGTGTACATTACATCAGTGTACCACTTCTCTCCCTGCTTAAAGATATATATTTATTTTATAATGAAATATAAGTAACAAAGTCTCTAGGCAAAGTATTAATTCTCTTTAATATTTTTTTTGAGGATGGGATTTTTTTGTATAGCGCTGGCTGTTTTAGCTCTGTTTTAGCATCCTGCCTCCAAAGGCATAGAGAAACACCAGCCTCTGTCTCCCTAAATGTTGGGATCAACTGGCCCTCCTGTGTTGAGTTTAGTGTTATACGGATGCTCTCAAAGCACTACTATTTCTTGGTGTTATAACTTTTAAATGTGATTTTTCACTTTATCTGTAGAGAGCATCCAGAGCTTGGTCTATTGATACCATTAAATGGTAACAACACATGTATGCTTCCTGATGGATATAATCTAGTCATGATAGAAATATGGATATACTGGTTGAGAATGCTGGCAACACTGTGCAGCATACAGCTCCAGTTAAGTTACAGTAGAGATTGCAGGCTAAGAGTTCAGGACAGATTTTGTTGCCTTATATTGTGAAAGCACAATACGTTGCACCTCAATACCTTGCAAGAAGATCAAAATTCAGACTGTGAAGTGCAGTTTCTATTGACTATATGACAATTTTTATAGTATCATGAAGCAAACGTGCTAAGCAAAATGATTGTGAGTGGAGGATCATACATGGTAGAGATAGTGAATAATTAGGTCCAACTTAATCTATCAAACTTGAGTTATTAATTGGGTTTCTACAGAAGAGTTCTCTCTCCTGAAGGGCTCACCACAATTCTTTCTACAAACCTAACATTCTAGCAAGCTTAGTAAAGCTGATAGCTATGGCAGGTTCAGGCATTACTGAGCAAAACTTCAGAGTCAAGTGCCTTAGTTTTAGAACTCTCTCAGTTAGACCAAAGCGGGAGATGTGGCAACCTCAGGTGTTATTGAGTGAGACCAAGAGGCATGACTTGGAGATCTTCTTGCTCAATAATGCCTGAACCCACCACAGATACCAACCTTGTTGTGCTATAGCCCTGACTTTTGAGAGAAAGTAGTCATAAAAGAACAAAATCTTCCATTCAGAGAGATAATTCTTTTTCATAGAGATGAAAATGCATCAAATAAAAAAGCCTCTCTTACACTAGACAGTATTTATTTTCCCTCCCAAGACTGAAACACTAATTGAAATTGTGTATGACTGTCTCAGAATTTCTGACTGTTTGGGAAAATGAGAGTGTGGATAGAGAAATGAATTAGAAAAATGGTCAAATGTTAAAATGGCCAATGCAATAATGAGAGGGAAGAAAGTTGTTTTTGTCTCCTGACATACAATCACTGTTAACAATCAAAAAAATTTGTTGTGTCTTTGAGTGCCTTGGGTATTAGGGTAATTGTGGCCTCATAAAAGGTATTTGACAATATTCTTTCAGTTTCTACTCTGTGAAATAGTTTGAGGAGTAATGCTACTAATTCTTCTTTGAATGTCTGGTAGAACTCTGCACTGAAACCATCTGGACTTGGGCTTTTTTTACTTGTGAGACTTTTAATAATAGCTTCAATTTCCATTAGGGACATAGGTCTGTTTAGGTAATTAATCTGGTCTTCATCTAGTTTTGGTAAATGGTACCTGTCCAAAAAGCTGTCCATTTCTTCTAGGTTTTCATTTTTGTGGAATGTAGATTTTCAAAGTAGGACCTGATAATTCTCTGGATTTCCTGGCGGTCTATTGTTATGTCCACCTTTTCATTTCTGATTTTGTTGATTTGGATACTCTCTCTGCTTTTTGATTAGTTTAGATAAGGGCTTATCTATCTTATTGACTTTCTCAAAGAACCAACTCTTTGAAACATTGATTCTTTGTAATTGTTCTTTTTGTTTCAATTGTATTGACTTCAGCTCTAAGTTTGATTATTTCCTGCCATCTATTCCTTCTAGGTGAGTTTGCTTCTAGTTGTTCTAAGGGTTTCAGTTTTGCTCTTAGTTCTCTAGTGTGGGATTTCTCTAGGTTTTTCATATAGGAATCTAGTGCTATGAATTTTCCTCTGCTTTCATTGTGTCCCACTAGTTTGGGTATGTCGTGGATTCATTTTCATTAAATTCTAGGAAGACTTTGATTTCTTTCTTAATTTCTTTCTTTCTTTTTTTTTTATCAAGGGTGATAATGCAAATGAGATTGCTACACATATATTTACTTTGTGTTCAGCTTTCCCTCTGAATTTTTTTTTCTATCCCTGTAAATCCTTACTCAAGGTCCCTTCCCCCTCCCACCACATCAGGTCATTTTTCTTCTCCGCAACTCCCCATCCCCTAGCTGGGCAGGGAGCAGACAGTCCTATGGTCCCACTAACCCAATAATGCTTGGATCAGTCTCCACTCCTGACAAATCCAGTTTTGTCCCCCCTCCCTCAAGAGTGAGTCAGGTGTTCTTATAGTTGGAGTGAGATCCAAAGGGTCAGCCCAGGGTGTCTTTGATCCCAAGCTATTCAGTGGTTGTGGTTTGCCACTTGGGCATGCTTGGCTTTTTTTCTTGTTTGTTTGTTTAGAGAGCACTAATGAGTGAGTACATCCCCTGCTTATCTTTCTGAGATTGTGATACCTCGCTCAGGAGGATATTCTCCAAATCCATCCATTTGCCTGCGAATTTTAGGATATCATTTTTTCTTACTTCTGAGTAGTACTCCATTGTGTAGATGTACCACAGTTTGTTAATCAATTCTTCAGTTGAGGGACATCTAGGTTGTTTCCAGGTTCTTGCTATTACAAATAATATTGCTAATAACATAGTTGAGCTAATAACTTTGGAGTGTGAATGTGCTTCTTTAGGGTATACACCCAGAAGTGGTATTGCTGGGTCCTTGGGGAGATAGATTCTCAATTTTCTGAGAAACCCCATATTGCATTCCAAAGTGGCTGAACAAGCTTACACTCCCACCAACAATGGAGGAGTGTTCTCCTTGCTCCGCGTCCTCTCCAACATAGGCTGTCATCTGTGCCTTTTATCTTAGCAAATCTAACAGGTGTTAGGTGGTATCTCAAAGTTGTTTTGATTTGCATTTCTCTGATGGCTAAAGATGAAGAGCACTTTTTCAGGTGCCTTTCAGCTATTTGTAGTTCCTCTGCTGAGAATTCCCTTTTTAGATCTGAACCCCATTTTTTGATTGGGTTATTCAAGGTTTTGGGCTCTAGATTCTTGAGCTCTTTATATATCTTAGAGATCAGTCCTCTATCATTTGGAGGGTTGGTGAAAATCTTTTCCCATTCTGTACGCTGTCGTTTTGTCCTATTGACAGTGTCCTTGGCTTTGCAGAAGCTTCCCAGCTTCAGGAGATCCCATTTATTGATTGTTGGTCTTAGTGTCTGTGCCACTGGTGTTATATTTACGAAGTGGTGGCCTGTGCCAATTCGTAGAAGTGTATTTTCCACTTTCTTTTCTATCAAGTTCAAAGTGGCTGGGGTTCAGTTGAGGTCTTTGATCCACTTGGATTTGAGTTTTGTGCAGGGTGACAGGCTCGGATCTATTTGCATTTTTCTACACACTTCCATCCATCTATGACAACACCATTTGATAAATGTAGTATCTTTTTTCCATTGAATGTTTTGGGCCTCTTTGTCAAAAATCAGGTGTTCATAGGTTTTTGGGTTAATGTCTGGATATTCAGTTCTATTCCATTGGTCCACAAGTCTGTTTTTATGCCAGTACAAGGCTGTTTTTATTACTGTAGCTCTATAGTATAGATTGAAGTCAGGGATGGTGATGCCTCCTGAGGTTCTTTTGTTGTGCAAAATTGTTTTGGCAATCCTGGCTTTCCTGTTATTCCAAATGAAACTGAGTATTGTTCTTTCAAGTTCCAAAAAATATTGTGTTGGGATTTTGATCGGCAGTGCATTGAATCTGTAGATTGCTTTTGGTAGAATTGCCATTTTTACTATGTTGATCCTACCAATCCAGGAACATGGGAGAGCTTTCCATTTTCTGATACCCTCTTCAATTTCTTTCTTCAGTGATTTAAAATAATTTCCCTTATGAATATTGATGCAAAAATTCTCAACAAAATTTTGGCAAACCGTATATAACAATGTAAAAAAGACATCATCCACCACGACCAAGTAGGCTTCATCCCTGAAATGCAGGGCTGGTTTAACATAGGAAAAACTGTAATTGTTATCAATCATATAAACAAACTAAAGGAACAAAACCACATGATCATATCCTTAGATTCGGAAAAAGCCTTTGACAAAATCCAACACTCCTTTATGATTAAAGCCCTGGAGAGATCAGGAATACAGAGAGAATACATAAATATAGTAAAGGCGATTTACAAGAAGCCGACAGCCAATATCAAACTTAATGAATAAAAACTCAAAGCAATCCCACTAAAGTCAGGAACTAGACAAGGATGTCCTCTCTCCCCTTATCTATTCAATATAGTTCTCGAAGTTTTAGCTAAAGCAATAAGGGAATGAAAAGAGATTAAGTGGATACAAATTGGAAAATAAGAAGTGAAGCTATCTCTATTTGCAGATGATATGATTGTATACATAAGTGACCCACAAAATTCTTCCAAGAAACTGCTACAGCTGATAAACACCTTCAGCAATGTAGCAGGATACAAGATTAACTCAAAGAAATTAGTAGCCCTTCTATACACTAAAGATAGAAGAGCTGAAAAAGAAATAAGGGAAACATTACTCTTCATAATAGCTGCAAATAGTATTAAATACCTTGGAGTAACTATAACCAAAGAAGTAACAGATCTATTTGACAAAGATTTTAAATATTAATTTCTTTCTTGACCCAGAGGTCGTTCAGCTGAGCGATGTTTAGTTTCCATGAGTTGGTAGGCTTTCTGTGATTTTTTGATGTTGTTGAATTCATACTTTAGGCCCTGGTGGTCCAATATGATGCAAGGGATTATTTCCAAGTTTTTGTATCTATTCATATTTACTTTATGACTAATTATGTGGTCAATTTTAGGGAAAGCTCCATGTGGTGCTGAGAAGTATGTATATTCCATTGCTTTTGGGTGGAAGCTTCTGTAAATATTTATTAATTCCATTTGCATCATAACCTATGTTAGACTCCTTAATTCTCTGTTGAGTCTCTGTCTGGTTGACCTATCCAGGGCAGAAAGTAGGGTACTGAAGTCTCCCACTATTAGGGTGTGAGAACTGATGTGGGATTTGAGTTTTAGTAGTGTTTCTTTTACATAGGTAGGTGTCCTTATATTAGGGGCATAAATATTCAGGATTGAAATCTCCTCTTGACCACTATTCCTGTGATGAATAAGTAATGTCCATCTTGGTCCCTTTTAATGGCTTTAAGCTTAAAGTCTACTTTGTTAGATATTAGGATGGCAACCCTAGCTTGTTTCTTAGGACCTTTCGACTGGAAAATCTTTTCCCAACCCTTTACTCTGAGTCTGTGTCTGTCTTTGTGGTTGAGGCATGTTTCTTGTATGCAGCAGAAGAATGGCTTCTGTTTTTTTTTTTTTTTATCCATTTTGTTAGTGTTTGCCTTTTTATAGGTGAGTTGAGTTCATTGATATTAAGGGATATTAATGACCACTAATTGATGTTTTCTGCTATTTTTGGTAGTAGCTTCTATGTCTTTCCTTTCTCTGGGTTTTCTTCTTTGGGATTATTGATTGTGGTTTCATGGGTTTATCTGGGATCCTTAGGTTGGAATTTTCCCTCTAATGCTTTCTCGAGAACTGGATTGGTAGATGGGTATTGTTTCAGTCTGACTTTGTCATGAAATATCTTCTTTTTTCATGTATTGTGATTGATAATTTTATTGGGTATAGTAGTCTAGGTTGGCAGCCATGCTCTTTTATTGTCTGTATAACTTCTGACCAAGCTCTTCTTGCTTTCATCACTTTCATTGAATAGTCAAGTGTTATTCTGATGGGTTTGCCTTTAAAAGTAAATTGGCCCTTTTCTTTAGTAGCTCTTAAAATTTTGTCTTTGTTCAGTATGTTGTGTGGCGTGGTTATTATGTGACTAGCAGACTTTTTTGTGTGTGGGGGTCATATCTAATTGGTGTTCTGTAAGCTTCTTGTATCTTTATATGCATTTCCTTCTTTAAGTTAGGAAAATTTTCTTCTATGATTTTATTGAATACATTACCTGTGCCTTTGAGCTGGTATTCTTCCCCTTCTTCTATTCCTATTATTCTCAGGTTTTATTATACCTAACTGGTGCCAACCAGAGTCAAATACTAGATGAAATACTAGGAAAGACCAGTGGTTAGGTGAATAATAGGAATCTTTTAGTTTCAGTATGTATAAGACAAGGTATAAAATCGGGGAATTGCAGAAATGCCAGCAGCAGTGTCCAAATCAGAGGATTCTGGATTTTAAGATGTAAACCTCAGCATTGAATGTAGAGGTATTCTAATAATCCAAGAATGAATAGATTCATAATAGACCGTCTGAAACATTAATTTTTTTCCAATGGACGTAATATAATGACAATAACTTTGTATATGTGCCACTAACATCTTCAGTGTCAGCAATATCAACACTGAGGTCACACAGATATAATCACAAGATTATAAAATCTTTATACTTTACTTTCAGGCTCTTTGGGTATTGTTTCTCCAGTGACTAATTTCTGAGCTAGATATTGTAGGAATAAAAAAATAATTAGTTACCCAGAATTCTCAGAGACTCACCTCAAGGATTCCATCATTCATCTCTGTCCTGATCTATGTTCTTGGGCCACTTGCTTTACTTGTCTTTCCATATCTGATCATACATAATACCTTACAGTACAAATTAAGGAGGGTGTTCAATTTGTTTGAGCTTCTAGAGTCTTCATTGCAAGGCCATTTGATTCTGTCTGTCTGGGCCTGTAGCATAACAGTAAATAAACCACATTGGCAGGAATATGTTGTAGGAGGTATTCATTTTATGATGGGCAGTGAGCAGATACAGAGACTCACAGGGCTTTTGACAAGACACAATCCTTAAAACATGTCTCAGTGAACTACTTTCTTAAGGTAGATGTATATCTTAAAGTTTCCATTACAAGTGATAATGTAACCTATTTGACCACATATTCCAAATTTGGCATTATCCTTGTTTCATTCAGTGTTTCATAAATATATAGTAATTTCAAGATCACTTATTTGATCTACAGCATTTTTCGTTTGCTTTTGTATAATTAGTATTTAAAATAGATTTTTCTCTTATAAAGTACATTCCAACCACAGTGTCTCCTACTTTAATTTCTCCCAGATCCATCTGTGTCCAGTTTATACTTTTGTCAAAAGTTTAAGCCCCTGCCACTATCTCTGTCTAGGATCCAGAGAGTAAGAGCGTGGAAACCCAAGTGGCAGGGTTCCAATCAATGTACAGTATCACAAGGGAATCATTAAAATTCCCAAATAAAGATATGAAAGAACATGAAGGAAGGATCAGACTGAAGCAAGAGTAAAACCCAGCACAGCAAACACTAAATCCTGTAGCTTTATTCCCAGCATCTAGGAATCTCATGGACTATGCATTTAATCTTATCATTGGTCGCCCACAGGGCCTTTCAAGAAATATAATTCTTTATTGATTATTTATGGATTTCACTTCATGCTCCCAATCCCAATCACTTCCCACTCCCTTCCTATCTTCTCCTTACCTCTGCAACATGATCCCTACAATGAATTCAAAACAAAACAAATTAAAACTATCTAGATCCTCAGTCTTTCTAACACTTCTGCATTCTTTCCAGCAGCATCTGAACCTGTGTATACCCTTTTCTCCAATCAGCACTATCTGCAAAATGTTCATTGCAATGAGTCATTTGTCTGGTTCAAATCATCTGGCACACCATCATCACTGAACCTGCACTAAAACTCCTCTCATATATCCAACAGTTGCCCCAAGTCATGGAGATCCTGTGGTTAGTGGTTATCCTTCTTCAGGACCAGTCCATTTAGGCATTCCAAGAAGTTAGAGATGGGGTAGATGTTAGAGGTGGGCAATAAAGGCCCAGGACATAGGTCAAGCTATTAGTTGGACAATTCTGTCTGAGTCACTGCCCTTTTCCCAGGCAAGGGGCAGATCTAGCTTGGGCCCATACTATCATCTGGTATAGCTCTCCCACACCACTGATGAAGGGTGGGGCCATCTCTCTGGATTTCTGCTGCCTGCTCTCACATGGTATCTAGGCCAACTCTCTTTCCACAGTGCCCACCAAGGAACAGGACCAACTATCCCAGGGCAAGTGATGAAGGGGTCACTCAGTATAACCTCATATTTCAACACAAGTGGTTCCTAAGACACCCTGTGGTAATATGAGCCATTGACATCTGCACAGACCCTAGCTGCAACAGAAACACAATTATCACCATGGCTGTCCAGACCCTGAGCATCAACACAGCTCCTGACTCATGATTTTTTTTTTAAAGCTGGCTTCACTAGCTCTTGAGACTTTCCTTAACAAATACTCCATCTTCTAAACTTATGTAACATCTTGTGATTGCCATGCTTGCTTACTTGGTCATCAGAGCTTCAAGAATCACCCTGCCATGGACTCCCTGCAAAGACTGCAAGCCATTGCCTGGCCTCAGCAACTGCCTTTACAGTCTGGCCAGAAGCCTCCATGTCTGCATATCCCTTGCATTTTGCATTGCTCTATGTATATTTAGAGTTGAAAAAAAAACAGGTAAGAATAAAACCCCTATGTATTTTGGGTACATTTCTACTGGACAAAAGCTGAATAGTGTGTAATTCAGTTATGTCCAATCATTTATAGAGTAAACAAAATCTATGGAAGGAGATTTGGGCAGGGGAGAATGCAAAGCTATATGCACTGCTTACCTAGAAGAAAACATTCCACCTCACAATGAGGCTAGACTTATTCATAATTTATAAGGCAGTAACATAAGTCTCAAAAAGACTAGATTTGGCAGCTCTCTCTCTCTCTCTCTCTCTCTCTCTCACACACACACACACACATACACACACACACACACACACACACACGTTAGATTGTGAAGTGAATAATTCAAAGCAGTTATTGATCTCCTGTTTAGTACAATAGTCAGGATCTATTAAACGCAAACTATACACAATGTATATGAGTACTTGACAAACAAAATGAACTCTATCATTTTTTTTTGTTTTGTTATGTGTGTGTGTGCTCTTATGTAATTACAATTTGGTAGGGCTTTGGGGATGTTATTTTACTTTTTTGTTTTAGAGAGTTTTTGTTGCTTTAGGTTTTGTGGTGTGTGTGTGTGTGTGTGTGTGTGTGTGTGTGTGTGTGTGTGTGTGATTTATACTGGATTTGAACAAAAGAAGGAGAAGATATAGAAGTACTTGGTGAAGGAGAGAAACATTCATATTTTAAAATTATGTTAAATAATAAAAAAGAAAACAAAATGCACAACAAAAGGAAAAAAACCAGCTTTATCAAAACCCATATAAAATGCTATATGATATCATTGTTTAAATTTTTATCTAATTACAAAACAAGAAAAAAAGAGCATTTGGACTTTCTCTCTCCATGAGAGAATGAAGAATGTATCTTTGAGTTCTTCCCTGGATATGGCAGCCATGGGAACCATCTAACCTTCTCAGTATCACATTGATTAGTATTGAGTTTTCAACTCAGATCCACGTTCTCTGTGCTCCAGGAAGCCATGCCACCTTCTGTGCATCCTGACTGTGCTGAGAGCACCTCTCCCTTTTCCTCCTGTTAATTCTGCCTCCTGTCTATATACACAAACCATGAGGTTTCTCTTAGGATTGCTG
The DNA here is from genome assembly GCA_004025045.1 of Sigmodon hispidus. Taxonomy (NCBI): domain Eukaryota; kingdom Metazoa; phylum Chordata; class Mammalia; order Rodentia; family Cricetidae; genus Sigmodon; species Sigmodon hispidus. Next base: position 31,229 of record PVIH01017076.1, read on the forward strand.
CAGAAGAAAAATGATTACTATTTGAATTGCAATATAGTTAAAGGTCCAGATATCATTTGTTTTTTAAATGTTTTGGTAGCTTGTGGGTATTATAAAATCCATATTTCTGCTGTTGGGAAAGAAGAAATTAAAGTCATCTACATTAGAGTAATGAAACTTGCAGATAGAAAATGAGCCTCACACCATTCGATAATGAATGAACGCAGAGACTAGCAACAGGGAACCATGACCCACTTAAGCCATATTACCATCATATTAAGGTTAATGTAAAATATAAAGGAAGACATTTGGGCCTTCTACTTTTTAAAAAAATAACCAGAGGATAATTCATATTTATTCTTTAATATCTTTTCTAAAAAATAGAAATAGTTATAATCAGAATTAATGTACACTTTAATTTAATGTAACTGACATAATATTACTGGACATATTTAACAGTATTGTAATTATTTTGCAGTTCAATGTATCATGAATGAATAAATATCATGCTCAAACATAACTTAATGAAGGAAATATGTAATTCATTTTTGGCTATATGTAAAGTATTTATTTGATAGTGTATTTATGTTCCTTTCTGCAGTAAAGCCAATTGCGTGGCTAGCTTCAGGACAGCTTGCTAACCTATTCAGAAAACTGCACTCTGGTTGCCTGGAAACAAGTTGCTGGGGTTTTTTGCCAATAGAATAGGCACAGGAGGTGAGATGTTACTGAAAACAAGCAAGATAAAATATTCTCTTTCAATTAGCATTAACCTTTATAGAAATATAGATAAAATATGTATAGGGCATATGTATTTATAAAGAATTATAGAAATTAAATAGAAATAAAAATAATATAAAAGCATGACTAATTTTAATTTTTTCAAGACCCGTAAAAACACTACTTATATTTAATTTTAGCCATTTGGGTGAGGAAGTCAGCAGAAGATGGTTGGTTAAGCCCCTAAGCACAGGAGATTTTCATGTTTTTTCTTTAGTTTTCATAATGTTCCAAAGTAAAAGCAAATAAAGCCTTCAAGTTATTTTTTTTTCCTGGAAGTCAAAAATGCATAGGACTTACACTACCCCTTCCTGAGGTTACATTAAAAAATAAACAACTGATGATGCAGAGGTCACTACCTATAAGTCCCTCTAGGAACTCTGCAATTGCATGTTTCCTAGTCACTATTCAGGCTGGGATGGGCTTTTATGTAATGCAGCTGCCTTTACATCACTCATGCTTCTGTAAGTGATGGCATATGCATCCTACTAATCCCCATAAGATCACTGAATAGGCCAGTTGGCCTTCAGTTGTCGTTTTGGACTAGCATCAGGTTATGTCTTCCATTAACTCTTCTCCAGGGACTTTGATACTGTAGGACACTTCAATGCTGTCTGTAGAGTGAACAGCATTTGTTGTGTGTTTCTATAGTACGCAAACGTACAGCGCTGAAGGCATTCCTATTAATTGGCGTAGGAGTAAAACCAAACAACTATACATGTATGTATGTGTGTATTCTTTCAAATTTTAAACATTGTTTTACATAAATGTTTCTGATACAATCATATATAAGAATGTGTTTTGCTTTTATTAAATGTTTTCCAAATATATTTAATGATGGAATAACATTTTATAGATATGACATAATTTACTCTATCATTTTCTCTTAAATGCAGCATTTTCTTTTAAACAATAGCTCTTTGGTCTCATGTTTAAACACTGACATATCATTTACTTTCTATTTCTTAGCTCTGCTTTGTTACCTTCTAATAATGTTTGAGAGGACTCCATTTATCTCTCCCTTGAATTCTCCTCACAAAGTGTGTGCTTCTCAGAGGTCCTGAGCTCTCCTTCCAGAGATTTAGAAAAATCAAAAGGAAGAAGTGGTAGCTGAAGTGCCACAGTCATATTAATTACCTGTGCTTTGGCCTGTTCAATCAACTTTCTGGGTTTAATTTCCCCTCTTTCTATTCTGAGTAGCAATGCCTTCTTCATGTGTATACTGGAAGGAATCAGTGTTATTTATTAGCTAATGAGCAGCAATTGTAATGTTGTCTCAAAGAACTAAAGAAATACTTGGGAGAATTTTATATAATCCCAATAATTCCCAGCTATGTGATAAACCACCTGATTAAAACTGAGCAAAATAACTTCAAGTGGTTGGTATTTAAGAAAAATTTCATATACTATCAAACTTTGTTATTAAATGATAGCAGAGTTAATTCACATTAATTATAACTGTCAAAGAACTAACCCCTTCTTTCAGAGATATAAGCATCCTAAAATTAGTGTGAGGTAAAAAATAATAATGAATATAGGCTGACTAAATAGCCCAAGAACCAATATTCTTGGAGTCTTCAACAGAAAATAATTTTCCTTGGGAAGATAATTGGGGTTGTCAAAGATTTAGTTATTTTACTATGGATAAATATTCTAAAAAGAAATAACAACTCTTTAGCCATCAGAGAAATGCAAATCAAAACAACTTTGAGATACCACCTTACACTTGTCATATTGGCTAAGATAAAAGACACAGATGACAGACAGCCTATGCTGGAAAGGATGTGGAGCAAGGGGAACACTCCTCCATTGTTGGTGGGAGCGTAAGCTTGTTCAGCCACTCTAGAATGCAGTATGGCAGTTTCTCAGAAAAGTGGGAATCAATCTCCCCAAGGATCCAGCAGTACCACTTCTGGGTGTATACGCTAAAGACACACAGTAGCACTCCAAAGGCATTAGCTCAACTATGTTCATAGCAGCATTATTTGTAATAGAAACAACCTAGATGCCCCTCAACTGAGGAATGGATTAACAAACTGTGGTACATCTACACAATGGAGTACTACTCAGCAGTAAGAAAAAGTGAAATCCTAAAATTTGCAGGCAAATGTATTGATTTGGAGAATATTCTCCTGAGTGAGGTCTCACAAACTCAGAAAGAAAACAGGGGATGTACTCATTCATTAGTGGGCTTTAAACAAAAAAGTAAAAGGCAAAGCATGTCCAAGCTGCAAACCACAAACACTGAACAGCTTGGAATCTAAAACACCTTGGAGTGGCACCTTGAATCCCACTCCCTCCAGAGGAACACCTGACCCAGTCTTGAGGTTGGGGTGAGAAAAGTGGATCTGCCAGGAGTGGATGCTGAACTAAGCCACATTGGGACCTTGGGACGTCCTGCCCTTGCTGGGGAGGAGATAAAGTGATGTGGAGAAGACAGAGTGACTGGAAGGGGCAAGAGGAGGAAGGGAGTTTGAACAAGGGTATACATGAATAAAAAGTTTGACTTTATTCATAATGAAAAAGTAAATGACCTATTCCAATGAATATTTTACCCATACTTTGATATTAAAGAGCAAATGCTTAAAGTTGATAAAATCTTGAAAAACAATATTTCAGCTAAATTTTATTGAATGAGGGGAATTTGAAAGTAAAATGTGTCATACTACATATCAATTATAGCTTGAAAGTGTGATGTACAAAGGAATTTCAGTATTTAACACTGATCCTTTCCCCTGTACTGCTAATAATTTTGAACCCAGCAGTTGTGACCCCTGGCAGGAACATAAAAAGTATGGCTAAGGGAGAGGCTATGTAGGGTTCACGGAAGCTTGTAGAGGAGGTGGTGGATAGATTCTTAAGAGTAAAGTTGTGGTGGTTCCCAGGAGAACAAGATCCTCTGAATGAACTGATCAAGGCACATATGAGTTCACAGAGATTAAAGCATCAAGCATGAGGCCTACATGAGTCTACATCAGATCCTCTGCATTGTAGAAACAATTATATTACCCACTAGCTTAGTGTTTTTATGGGACTCTTGACTATGAGAATATGTGGATTTTTTTCACTCTTGTGTCTTTCCTTGGGACTCTTCCTCCTGTTTGGTTGCTATGTTCAACTTACATATGATAGTGTTTGCATCAGCTTACTATATTTTATTTTGTTTTGTATGTTGTCTCTTGGAAGCCTGTTCTTTTCAATTTTTTTATTATGAATAAAGTCATATTTTCTTAAAAAAAGAAATAACAACTCAACCTCTCTATCACCCATGTAAATATAAAAAAATACCAGATGGCATTATTTAACTAAAAATGCAGACATTTGGAGAGACTTGCTTCACCTAAAGCAAATAAATAGAAGCAAAACCTGAAGTTTTATCCAAATTGAAATGTGTTAGTTTCTGCGGGAGTTTTCTGCATTGGGTATCCAAAAATGCCACTTGCTGAATAGTACATGTTTTCCTGAAACAGTTTTCCATGTTTTCAATAAAATCTAAAGGTTTTATTTACCCAGTTATCAATGTATGTATATGCATGTAGAAATGACATGTGTCACATGCATGTGAAAAGAACTCCTTATTTTTAAGGAGATAGTGAAGCCAGTATGTGACAAAGCTCAGGACTCACCTGAGCTTTATGCAAAGTCCCAGTGATTGCTTCAAGAACATGTTTTATTTTGAGGCTAATGATACTTTATATAGTTCAACCAACATTTTGTTCTAATATACCAGACTAGAACTATGTAACATATGGAGAGTTAACTAGCTATTGTGGAAACAGTAGTTATGATAATTTGATGGATATTTATTGAAACATTAACCTCTCCAATCATAGAATTTAAAAATAGTTGGTCAAGAATGAAGAAATAAAAACGAGAGGTCGGAGAAATGTGCTAATACAGTGGTAGAACCTCCTTTTTTGTTAGACTAACCTGAAAAGATGAAGGAAGTCCTCTATTTTTTGTCCTTTAATATTTTGTGTCTGAATGCACAGTGAGAATCATATTTTAATTCTCATTCACAGAAGAGATTCCTCCCATCCCCCAACAAACAAACTCTTTGCATACTTAGGGACTGAGAATCAATAGGAGAGAGTAACAGTTGAAAATATAAGTAGCTGATCTCCTGTGGGATGTTCTCAGCTGGTATCCTAAAGTTTATGACCTTTCAGTTTACCTAGTCTTGATTCTGTCTTGTCTACCCCATCTGTGACATTCCTACAATTTCAGCCATAACTTGTACTAACCCAAATGACTGGTTCCATTAATGTTGGCTTGCTAATTCTGATACTTTTAATAGTATCTATGTCTCTTATGCACACATTGGGATTGTCATTCTGAAAATCTGTTCAGCAGAGGGGAGACAGCATTCTCCACATGCAATGCCCACCTCATTGCCATCTTCTGTGTCTATAGGCCCTCAATTATCATCTATCTGCAGCAAACACCAAAGCTGCTACTTGGTGCTGTGGTGCAAATAATAAATAATATTTTGTCACCCCTGTTGAACTCTTTGATCTATTCACTGAGGAGCAAGAAAATGAAGAGATCCTTGAGCAGAGTTTTCAAGAGTGCAATGAATGATGAAAATGAATTGTATAATTAGTAATGATAGTCAAAACTTAATCTCTTACCAAACCTATCAATTGTTTTATTTTAAATGAAAAGAAATGAACGAATAGGCACACAATGGAATATCTGAATACCTGGGACATGCCTATAGCACCTTCTATGTTTTTCTACCTGTGCAATTCTGAGTCCTCGTAAGTAACTCTAAAGCCAACTACACAGGTAGCAAGGAAGTCAAAGGGCATATATAGCAACAATAAAGACATTTTCTATACCTATAATCCCCAGTCCACACATAGCTACTGGTTGAAAATTGAAGACAGCTGTGACTCTTTTCATCCCTTTCCAGCGTTAAATCAATCTCACTTCATACTTCAGCTTTACTTAGAATAGAGTTACTCTTCTTTCATGCTCAATAGCACTTCAGCTCTCTATTTCATAGAGAAGAATGTAAGAGGTTTATAAGGAATGGCACTGTCTGGTGAGTGTGATGCCCTCTTCACAACTATCCTCTCCATACATGTACAAACCAGTCAGATAAAGTAAACTTTAACATTTCTATGCAAGAGTTCTCAGTATTAGTAACATCAAATAGCAAATATAGAGTATCACATGTATTAGCTTTATGGTCCTCAAAAGCATATCTAGTTAGTTAAGAAACCCCTGTCTTAATTGCCAATCCTTCCTGGAGCTGTCCTTTATGACCTCTGTCGTGGTTTAACACACTTCATCATCTTGAAGAAAACTCATTAACAAATTATGTTCAGCAAGTAACTGATAATAAGTGCTGCAAATGAGTCTTTGATGTACATTGACCTCACTGCTTACTCAATTTTAATTTCCCTATTTCTTTACTTACAGTAAGAACAGTTAGTATCTGGTCTCCTGCAGCAATCTATTAATGATTGAACCTGGTCTGGACCCTACTCTGATGCCTCCTTTTTTCATATTATGTTATCAGCCTGATGTTGTCACAACCAGAATGTGGGACTGTTTCTTTTTATAGCATAACTGATGCTCTTACACCCAGAACCACTGTTGTAGTCGGGTTGCTTTTTGTTTTTGTTTTTGTTTTTTTGTCTCTTTTTATAGCATGGCTAATGCTGTTACAACCCAGAACCAATGTTTATCTGCTTGTTTTCATAACAAGGTACTTTAACATTCATAATGATGTTGGCATCATAATTTTCCAATTCTTTCATGGTGATGTTATCTCAACTCTGAAACTTCTGGGCCTCTAGAGTAAAATTATGTGGGGAGGAAAGCCTATGAGTGCCCCATGGGCTACAATGGTAGCTTTAAAATTTTTCATTTGGCCATGCCAGATGTTTAAACGTCTCTCAGGACAGCAACTTCTCTGGTACATGGCCCAGTGCTATTTCTTCCAGATACTACTAACTCAGTCAATTCTCCATTGTATGTCAGGTGAATTCATTACTCAACTTCCAGGTTATCCCTGAAAGGTTTTTAGATGACAGTCACATTAGTCTCCAGAAACTTCTAGACCCACAACTTATCCAGAATCACCAAAGAAATGTCAGAAAATATCTGTTAATATTTCAACAGAGCAGCATTATCAAGCTGCTGTAGGATGCCCCGGGTTACAGGAGGAGAAAGAACTAGAATTGAGAATTTTTGTTTTTGATATTCTTATTTATGTATATGGAACACATCTTACTTGGAGTTCATCACTGAATATCTTTTCCAAAAGTATGAACTTTTTTTAGTGACTCTGGTCTATCTTTGTTTTGGAACAGATAGATTGTGGTGAAATTCAAAATCTACTCCATCCCATGCCAAAGGCAGTGAACATGATGTCAGCATCATCAGTATTGATCCACTTACTGCCAGAATTCCAGGTGCATCATTCCAAAATGACTAGAAAAAACCATTTCTTCTGGGAGTGCTTCCAAGTTTATTGCCTCTCCATGATCATCTTAAAACTGAATACCACATTATGCTTCCAGAAGTAGACACAATTTTATCCATACAACTTTTGGACAATGGCCATGTACTTAGTTATAACCCATGTACTTCTGGCAGATTTTCATAATCACAAAATACTGGGTATAACTGACCCAACTCCCAGGTTACAGATGCTGTTCCAAGAAATTGCAACAGCTCCCATTCCTTCACCTCAGTGAGTACATTGGCCCTGATGTTTCCTTTGTAAGCATATCCCTTAGATAACCAAGCAGTTGTTCCATCATATCACTTAAGAGAAAGCCTTCCCATCCATTGTAGAAATGCCCTAATACCAGTTTTATCTCTGGTTCAGCTGGTTCACCCACTGAGCCTTGTTGTCTTATTTCATTCCCAACAAGACTATAAATGAAATTCATTTTCCTTTCTTTTTTTTCACAATAGAGGAGCAAGGAGGAAGTATGTTTATTTAGGTCATGCACACATTTTCCTGATAATAATTTTATCTGAGACATTTGAATTATGCATAATCCTGGCCACAAGATCTGTGAGCTAAGTAAATATCTTCTTTTTATAAGTTAGCTAGTCCCTGGAAATTCTTTGTAGAAATGAAAAATGTATAAAGACTCCCTTCAGAATATGATGGATTGCATATTTATTGACATAAAACAAAGGAACATTAGTAACAGATTTTTAAATGCAGAACAGTGTTCTAAATTAAATATGGAGCCATACCATTCATGTACAGGTGTCTGAAAGTCAAAACCTGAATAAATACTCACTCTGATTCCTTCTAGATAAATTTTCTAACCACAGTATCAAAAGCTCCAAACATTTTAAATAATTTTCATTTATAACACCCAATATTAGAATATTTAAAACAAATTATCTAGATATATACAAATATACTTTTAGAAAGAAAACTATTAAAATACAAAGTAATAATAATAATTTTTGTTTATGGAAAAATATGCTCTTCTATACCATTATATTGATGAGAATATAAAATGGGAAAGTCAGTATGGAAGTAGAATAACAGTTTCTTAAAATTAAAAAGGAATAAAATAATATCAGTCAATTCAGATTCTTATTGTATATGCAAAATGATCAAAGGGAAGATTATGAAAAGCTATTTGTGTTTTTCTGTTAATAACAGTATTAGTCATAAAGCCTAGGAATAGAAAATGTCTGAGTTTATGAATGGATCACCTCAATGTATTACACAATGAATATACAAAAGAATATTGTTTAGCTGTTAATACCATTAATGTTCTGACACATACATTACCCTTCACCCACATGGATAATCCCTTTAAAAACTGAGCTAAGAGGAAGCTTCCAATTACAGCAAAATAAACATAGTCAGTCTAGATTCTAGAATGATCTGATTTTTATTTTAAAAAATTAAATAGAATGATGGTTAGTAAAGTGTGGAAATTTACAGAGATTATAGAAGCAAAAGAAGAGGGAGCTTTGGTTTAATGGCTATGTTTGATGGCTTTTATTTTTGAAATTGTGTATATTTATTCCTTCCATTTCTGTTTCTTTCCTTCAAGGCCTTCCATATACCCCTACCTTCTCTTTCACTTTTCTGATGTCTCTTTTCAATAATAATTGTTGCATACATACATGTAAATTTTATATGTATATATTTCTAAATATAATCTTAACAGTCTATACAATGTTCTTAGTTTATATATGTCTTCAAAGATTACCATTTGGTATTGGATAGCCAATTGCTGAGCTTCTCCCTAGAAACTATATCTCCTACCCTCCATTTCTATGGTTTCCTGCAGTTTCTTTTAAAATTATCCTACCAAATCATAGTGTTCATATGTCACTTTCATTATATTTAAGTTTTAATTCTACAAAGGATTTTTAAAATTGTGTAAAAAAGTGAATGTAAACATCCCAGAAGTCTAGCTTCCAGAATTGCTTCTCAGGGTTGTTAATAGAGTGATTCTCAGGAGTAGGACTTAAAAAAATTTCTATAATAAATTGCCACATGAACTGTTTGGGTCATGCTTTGAAAATTCTTCTCTCTTTATTCTTCTGAGATAGCTCTAATTCTACCTCTAGAACTTCAATTTTACCTACTTTCTAATTCCTACTAGTTTCTAATTGCTTCTAAGTTGTAATTCTCCAGCTTTGTTCAGCTACATGGCTAGATACACATCTCCAACAGGTGACTCTGTAATAAAAAAAAAATTATGAAAGCTGCATTTTAAAGTCATTTACATTTCTAAGAGGGTAAGGATCAGAGCCATTTACCACAGCAATGCATAAATTAATTTTAAGCTGATTAACCTAAGGCCCAGACATTAATTTGCTAACTCCTTCATTAGAACTCAAACCATTATTCTTTTTTTTAGCCATGTGGCTCAGTATCTTTCCTAAGCTGCATTTTAACTTCTTTCTTCTGTGTCTCCTTACATCTCTGAGGCTTTTCTTCTTTGCTCTGAGATGTTCCCAGAGTTTTCTTAGTCTGGTAGCCCTGCCCACACTTCCTGTCTGCCTTTGGCCAATCAGCATTTTCATTAATCCAGTAGGTAGTAAAATTATTTACAATATAACGGAATACAATATCACTACACATGAGAGAAATTATAGACAGAAGCAACTGGTTATTTAAGTTAGTGACCACATGGTTCTTGTCAAGTGGGGCTTCCCATCAGAGAAGTACTTGTCTGGTGGTCAATCTGCTGAATTTTATTTATCACCTACTATATTATTTTAATGGCCACTGGTAAAGCCATTGCCACCAGGAGCTCTGTGTAGTGAAGGCATTATATAGTGTAGAAACACACACTAGAAGAGGGTAAGACTTCATCTTTAAAACTGTTGCCTATTTTCAAGTCACATGGTTTTTGAAGTAGTGATACATATTCTTTTATTATAATGAAGATACTGCTGGAGATTCACAAATCACTTTATCTGAATTCTTTCCTATTCTAAATGTAGTGTTTCCAGAAAACATCTGAACAATAGAAAGAAAGGTGGCTGAGAAACACTACTTATAGCAATAGCGGTGAGTTTCCAGTTAGCACATCGTTCTCCTTACCAGGCACATGCAATTGCTCTGTGGTATACTCTAAGTGTGTTTGAGCTAGACTGCTGAGTGATTATTTTGTAGTTCAAATGGAAATTTGGGTGTTAGAATGTTAAAATATACACATTGTAAAAATAAATAGGACCATACTTCAGATGTTCACTTATCTTTGCACAACAGAACAAAATTTACTGAAACTGAAAATGGTGATCATTTTATCACTCAAAATATCTAACTACTATATTTATCCTCTCAGTCTCTGAATTTGTAGCATGGTTTTTACATCCTTCCTGGTCACTCTTCTTAGCCATGGTTGATTTAGAGTTTTCTTCATTGGCTTTATTCCTATAATTTTTCCTTTTGTTTTATGCAAATCATTCTCTTTTTATTTAATTAGTCTGTTTCCCACTCTAATAGCTTCATTTTTTTTTCATTATCTGGAAATAAAGGTCTACTCTGGTACCATAATGTTAGGCTAACTGGATTCTTATCCATACACACTAGAGATGACATTTCTCTGAAATAATAACTCTTCTTTCCCCTTTGTTACTGACTAAAGTCTCTAGTTTAAGGATCTTACTTGACTATTTCCAAAGTCTCTTCTTCCAGAGAACTATTATATATACTGTACATGCAATCATCTCTCCATATACTTTTTCACCTATTATATAATGAGACACTACTGCTTGAAATGGTAACATTTCAGTTATTCTTTAATTCATAGACAACCTGCTTAACATGAATACTGGGACCTTTGGTCATCATCTGCTGTCTTATCTCTCTCAAACTTTATCTCACTTGGAGTTATATTTTACTCAGAGTTATCATAACACCTAACACTCACATTTTTTGCAGTACTAGGTATCAAACCTGTAGCTTTCTCCATGTTAAGGAATTACACTAGAAACAAGTATACTTAAGATGAGCTGTATCACTATCTATTTTAATTTCTTACTTTGAAACATGGTCTAAACAGATTTCCTATGTTAACTTTGAATATACTCTGTCTTTTAAGAAAGTTTACGGAGTGCTGTCTGCAGAATCCCAGCGCACTCTGGAGAAGGGGCAAGTAAACTCTGCCCCTGACCACATCCACAGCTCCTGCTGAGGGAATTTGCACGGCTACCCACCACAACCTTGAACTGAGCGAACCAACAACTGCAGCTCTAAAAGAAGATATGAAAAAAAGCCTTAAAGAAATAGAAGAAAATACAAACAAAAAATTGGAAGAGATGAACAAATCTATGAAAGAAACATGCCAGGAACTAAAAGCTGAACTAAAAGCTGAAATAAAAACTGAAATAGAAGCAATAAAAAAGGCGCAAAATGAGGCAAAAATGGAAATAGAAAACCTGAAGAAAAAAGCTGGAACTACGGATACAAGTATAACAAACAGAGTTCAAGAGATGGAAGATAGAATCTCTGAAGTGGAAGACTCAGTAGCTCAAATAGATATATCAGTCAAAGAAAATAGTAAAACTAAAGAAGTCATAACTCAAAATGTTCAGGAAATCTGGGACACCATGAAAAGACCTAATTTGAGAATAATAGGAATAGAAGAAGGAGAAAAATACCAGCTCAAAGGCACAGATAATGTTTTCAATAAAATCATAGAAGAAAACTTTCCTAACCTGAAGAAGGAAATGCCTATAAAGATACAAGAAGCTTACAGAACACCAAATAGATAT
>PVIH01017077.1:0-43205 GCA_004025045.1 Sigmodon hispidus
GGAGGATGGGGAGGGGGATGAGGAGGATGAGTAGGGGGATGAAGAGCAGGGAAACGGGCTAAATATATGTCCCTTTAGGCCAGTGAGTCTCAACCTTCCTAGAGCTGTGCCCTTGTGCTGTGGTGACCCCAACCATATTATTTTCATTGCTGCTCCACAACTGTAATTTTGCCACTGTTATGAATTGTAATGTAAACACCTCACATGCATCCAAGCCCTGTGCAGGGTCATTCATTCCCTAAAGGGGTCGAGGCCCTCAGGTTGAGAACCACTGCTCTCAGCTCATTTCCTCAGTGGCCCAGTGTTTGTGCGACGTGTCACACTGAACGTACAGTCATGTTCTAGAGGGCAACTCAAGGGCTCTTAACCCTCCACCTGAGGCTGCTGTGTGGCTCCTCACACCTTCTCTGACAACCTTCATCCAGTTACTTCCTTCAGCAATCAGCTGAGGCTTTGCAAGAAACTTCTAGAAGAGATGCAAGGGTGACTGTGGTGACATCAGGACTCAGGCGCCTCACGGCAGTTTGTCCTTGACTGAGTCTAGGACATGCACATGGCTTGACCTTTTCTGAGTCCTGTGTGCCAAGGCCCGTCGTAGATGGATGAGGAAACCCAGGGCTGCGCCTTCAAGCCACATGGAGTAAAATGACAGGGTGCTAGAGCTTGAGGCACTGGGGACATTAGCTCTTCACCCCTCACCTCTGTCTTTGTTCATTGTATTCATTAGAATTTTAATTAATTCCAGGGCTGGAGAGATGGCTCAGCGGTTAAGAGCACCATCTGCTCTTCCAGAGGACCGGGGTTCGATTCCCAGCACCCACATGGCAGCTCACAACTGTCTGTGTTCCAGTTCCAGGCAAACACCAAGGCAAATAAATAAATTAAAAAAAAAATTTAATTAATTCCACATTTTGGTGGAACTGATGGAAAGCCCAAAATAGCCATGACTTCAGCAAAGTAGCATTTTACACACATACACACACACATACATACATATACACACACATACACACATACATATATACACCACATATACATACATATATAACACACATACACATACATACACACATATACATACATATATACACATACACATATACACACACATACTCACATACATACACACACCTACACACACATACATATACACACACATATACACATGCATACACACACACACACACATACACACATACACACACACACACACACACTCCCCCCTTCAAATCCCAGTCTGGGATTGCAGTCCTGACTCTATGTCACTGGGGACTCATAAGTCCATAAGTATGAGATATTTATCTACTTATTTAGAAATAAATTTATTTTATTTAAGAATAAAATAAGCCAGGTGTGGCAGCACACACCTTTAGTCCCAGCACTTGGAAGACAGATCTTTATGATTTTGAGGCCAGCCTTGTCTACGTAAGGAGTTCCAGGTTAGCCAATGATACCTAGTGAGGCCCTATCTCAAAAAGAACAAAATAAATACTTAATTATTTTAATTAAATAGTTTATTTCAACAGCTTCCTGTTTAACGTTTAAGTCTTGCAGATTATTGTTAAATGTGTGTGTATTTTATTCTTTTTATGCCTTTTCCAAGCAAACATTTTCTTTAATTTTACTTTTGGAATGCCCTTTGCTGCTGCATAAAGCACAGCTGAACGCCGCCACGTTGCTAAGCTCTTTAGTCTGTCATGTTTTAATAGATCGAGTGTTGTATTTACAAGCTGTACCACCTACAGCGATAGTTACATCCTTACCACCACCAACGTGCCTTTTGTTTTCCCCGTCTGTTTAATCACCCTGTCTGGACTCTGCCTGGTGTGAAGTGGCCAGCTGAACTAGCTAATTGTTCTTCCAGTAGCTGTGACAGAGTGCTGGGTAGAAGCAACTTAGAGAAAAAGGCTGAGGGTCCATCCTGAGGAGGGCCGCATGGAGGCAGGCGGAATGTGGGAGGAGTGGGCAGCAGCAACTCACCTCCTCACATCTTGATGGACCAGGCTGTACTTCTCAAGGCCCACCCCTAGAGACCCACTTCCTTCCACAGCCTCTCAGAACAACACCACCATCTGGGGATAAAATTTTCGAACACTTGGACCTGTGGTGAGCAAATCACCAAACCATGGCAGCTTCTTCATTTATTACTGGCCCTGGAGGAAAGCATTGGCCTCTAACCACCCAGCATGACTGCTTTGGCCATCTCCTGGTGTCATCATCCCCCAACACACACACCTGTTGCCTTTTTCTTCACTCTCTAATATTCCATTCCATAGATGGAAAGGCAGGGAAGATGTGGGGAGGGGGCACAAAGAAATGGCTAAAAATTTTGGAATCTTCACTCTGTCCTGTTCTCAGGCTTCTTTATTAGGCTGAAGTAAGGATTAAAAGCCTCTTGGGCTTTTGAAATGTACCCAGTGTTTAGATTCCTGAATCCACCCAGTCACTCGGGTAGATGTGACAGTGGCATGTCTTAGTGTGTGCCCCCTCCATCTAGCCTCTATGGTCCTGAGTTACATCTCTAGATGCCCTCTTCTGTATCTCTGGAGCTGCTGAAGTTGGGGTGGTAACTGCCCTCATCTCATGCCTCACTCATCTTCCTGGTATCCATGTCTGTGCCCTGCTGGGTTTGCTTTCAGGATATTTTTCTCAACTCTGTCTTCGTCAAGTTTTCTGTATCTGCTAAATTGCTTCTTTCTGTCCACAGCTGCTTGTGGAAAGAACATCTTTGTGGGTGGGTCCATTTTCTCTAAATATTCACCTTGGTTCCTGGAAGTTAGGGGCCAGGGCATTCCTCTGCTTCAGGATCCTGATCCAGTCCCTAGCTCTATTTTTTTTTTTTTGTTTTTATTTTGTATGTATGGATGGTTTGCCTGCATGTATGTCTGGGTATCACATGTGTACAGAGACCAGAAGAGACGGTTGGGTGTCCTGGAACTGGAGTTACAGATATATTTTAGCTGCCATGTGGGTGCTGGGAATTGAACTCAGGTCCTCAGGAGGAGCAGCCAATGTTCTTTACTGCAAAGCCATCTCTCTAGCCTTCCTGCAGTCTCTAGTTTATAATTGATAGATTCTCTGAATATCTGAGGGGTTCTAAAAGTGAGCTCAACCAAGCACCCGCCCAGGAGCCTTTATGAGGATCAGACGAGTCTCTGACGCCAGGGTACCTAGCTGTGCTGCTGGAAGTCAGAGACTCTTCTAGAGGCTAGAGCTGCAAGGAAGTCATCCTGGCTGCTCAGCCATCATTACCCATCCCTCCAGACTTCAGCTTGCCAAGGAAAACCTACAGATCATAATTGTCAGCAGACCTAGGGACTGTCATCTGAGATATTACAATCAACTCAGCCATGCTCAGCTTGGAGGCAGCTGGGGCATGAAAGCAGGTGGAATATGCCAGGGCCTTTGATAGGGATAGTTGTTCTGGTGACTGTGTGTGTGCATGTGTGCACATGTGTCTGAGTGTGCATGTAGAGGTCAAGGGTCAGTCTTGGGAGACATTCTTCAGGTACCATCTGCCTTACTGTTGGAGTCAAAGTATGCCCTAGGACATGGCTTATCCCTTAGGGTATTGCTGGGGCCCAGCACTTTTGAAGGATGAGCCTTCTATTGGCTGCTGAGATTATAGGTGCATGCCACCATGCCCAGCTTTTTACCCGAGTACTGGGGGACTGAACTCAGGTCCTCTTGAGCCAACTGAGCCTTCTCTTCAGCACCTAGAAGTGACTTTGGAAATCATTACTTGGGTCCCATTCACTGTCACTAACTAGGAGCACATGAGATAACCTACTGTGTCATACAGGGTATGGGCGCAGGACAAGGTGAAGAACTGGACCCACATACCCCACTACCATGAGGATCCCCACACTGCTCTGAAACAGAGCCTCTCCCACCCTCTGTTTTCCTTTTGCTGACCCTAAAATATTTTGTCCAATCAAGCATCCCATTGCCTGGATTTGCATTATTCTCTCCCTTAGTTCAGCTGGGAAGCCACACTGCCCAGCTTGATGCCTATCAGAAATTATCTCTCTATCAGCATTGACCTCTAGGCTCCTGATTGGACTCTTGATCATAGGAGGTTGACTTAGTCTGCTTAATTACTTGATTCAATCAGAAGTTGGCTTAATTACTTTCTTCTCACCTCCTTTGAATCCATTCTGGAAACTGATTATGTCTTTAACACCAGCCCAGAGATAAGCGTTGCAATTGGGAAATGTAATTAGCCAAGTAAGATAGATATAGGGCTGCCTTTCATCAAAGTGCCATTAATACCCAGCTCTGGGGGCTGGAGAGATGGCTCAGGGGTTAAGAGTACTGACTGTTCTTCCAGAGGTTCTGAGTTCAATTCCCAGCAACCACATGGTGACTCACAACCATCTATGATGACATCTGGTACCCTCTTCTGTATACTGTATATATAATAAAGAAATAAATCTTTAAAAAAAAAAAAGCAACCCTGCCAATGCCAAGGTGGAAGACATCAGAAGTACTTTATTCCTTTGTGATCAGAAGGGAAGGCCCAGCTGGAGGCGGGATGAGCGAAATCTCTGAGCTTATCCAAGGGCTCCTTCATTTTTCAGCTAGTGTAGGACAGGATGCAAAGGTGAGCTAGCCATGACCTTGCTCCCAACATCCCTCCATTCCTGAAGAGTCCATGCATCATCGTGAAGTCAGTGTCATGGGAACAGGAGGAAGCAGTTATGGATGTCACTCCTGGGAACTTCACAGACGGGCTAACACTGAGCTGAGCTTCTGTGAGTGGACAGAGTAGGGGGAGTCTGAAGTCCCACACGAGGGACTTTGGAAAGATGCCTGGGTCCTCAGTAGGCCTTCCAGAACACACCAGAAATGTTCGCAAGCATCTCACTTTTGCCTTCCTGTCCCCCTCCACCTGCCTTGACTCTGTCTTATGTGACACTTTTTGGATAATTTCCTCAAAATGCTTGTTTAATGGAAGCTTAAGTTGTGTGCTTTGGAGGTGACCCTGAGCCATCTGAGACAGGGGACAGGTCCAGGGTCATCCAGAAGAGTAGGTATGCCCATTTGAGCTGGAGAATTAGAGTTCAGGGGAGAGTCTGGGCAGGTGGTATAGACTGGGCAAATTAAAGTGACCGTCCATGATATAATGGTGGAATGCTGACTTGCTAGGCAGGGTGAGTCACAAAGGCCCTTTCAGAGGCCACTGAAGAACAGTCTCCAGGCTGTGACCTCTGATGGGGCTCTGGGCAGCCCTCATCACAGATGGAGTTACAGTAACTTTGGCAGCCCCAGCCTGCCATTCTTGGAGAGCATTGGGCCTTAGATACTTGAATTGAAGCCAACACAGATGCTTAGCTGGGCTGCTATGGGCTGGAGAGGGTACCAGCCAGGTGGCTTCTTCACCTGTTGGGTAGAGGGGCTCCTCCAGGCCAAGGAAAGGTTGAGTAGCATGCTCATACCCCTGGATCTGTTCACCTTAACCATTAGCCATCTGAGCATGCAGTTGAGGATGACTGAACTCACAGGGGATGCCAGCCTCACCATGCTGACTGCATGGTTCTCAACCTGTAGGTCATAACTCCTTGTTGAACAACCCTTTCACAGGTGTTGCCTAAGACTATGAGAAAACACATGATACTTACATTAAGATTTATAACAACAAAATTATAGTTATGAAGTAGCAACAAACAGTTTCATGGTTGGGGAGGTCACCACAACATGAGGAAATATATTAAGGGAAGGCAGCATCAGGGAGCTTGAGAACCCTCATGCTGGGTCCTCTGTGGCATATCCCTGTCTGATCCACATAGACTTCTTGATGAAGTGATTTCCAGCTTGCACCCTGATTTCTTCTCTTTGTGGAATCTTTTTTTTTTTTTAAATTTTTTTTTTGATTTATTTATTTATTATGCATACAGTTTTACAGAAGAGGGCGCCAGACCTCATCATAGATGGTTGTGAGCCAACATGTGGTTTTGCTGGGAATTGAACTCAGGACCTCTGGAAGAACAGTCAGTGCTCTTAACCTCTGAGCCATCTCTCCAGCCCCTCTTTGTGGAATCTTGACGCCTCCTTCTCAGGGTTCCCCAAGTAGGCCCTGCCTCACTTGTGACATACCTGTTGTAGAAAGGAATCAGTCTTATGGCACTGTAAACATCAGGCCATGTGTAGCCAGAAGTTTTCTGATCAGTGCAGGCCTGAGGTCTGGTCCAGACAAATCTGTCTCACCCTTGACCCCACAGCCACTTATAAAATAATTATTCAGAGGCCTCTATTAATTACATATAAACTGTTTGACCTATGGCTCAGGCTCATTACCAACTAGCTCTTATAACTTACCCCATTTCTATTAATCTGTGTGTTGCTGTGTTCCGTGGCTTTATCTGGACTCCATTATATCTTGTTTCCTGGGAGGCAGCTTGCAGCATCTCCTGACTCCACCCTTTTTCTCCTTCATCTCTGCTTGGATTTTCTACCTGCCTCTAAGTTGCCTTGCAATGGGCCAGAACAGTTTCTTTATTAACCAAATGTAACAAAGCATATCCACAGGGTTCAGAAAGACATCCCATATCACTTCTCCCTTTTTATCTAATCAAAAAGGAAGATTTAATTTATCACAGTAAAACTACATATAATAAAACAGTTATCAAGCAAGAATTACAGTTACACTAATCTAGTCTATTTGTATTTAGAAAAGTTAAAGAGAATATTCTATCGTCTACCTTATCTTTGTGAGGCTAAAGTTTCATATCTAATTTACCTTTTAACATGACTAAGGAAACTATAACTATCTAATCTTCAACTCCATCAAAGACCACAGAAGGATATAATATTGCCTGAGTAAACAGAAAGTGAATTGTAAGCAACTTTCAAAGTTCTAAAAATTACAGAGACATCTAGCTATCTGGACAGTCACCCAAAGTGCCTTTGTAACGAAGGGACATCAATCTTCAGCCTACAGGCTTAGAATCTCTGGCATATCTTTCAGTGAAACAGGAAATTTGAAGAACTGCTCACCCATTCTGGAAAAGTTTTTGGTTGCTTCTCACTGTGTTCTGCAGAATGTCTGGCAGTCTCCTCTGAGAAGCAGGAACCTGAAGGACCATCTTGCCTTGATTTGTCAAAGTTCACTTTCCTATGGGTCCTGAATGTCTAGTTTTGACCTCATTCTGTTAGCAGTCAAGGCAAGAGCACTTTCTTGCCCAGTAGCTAACTTTTGCCACAAAGAAAGTAAGCTCCATATGGAGTTTCTTCAATGCTCATCATCTTCTTTGAAGTAGATTGATGCTGCCAGGAGCAGACAAGTCTCATTATCCAGAAAAGTCTAAGTTCTTAAAACATTTTAAATGCCATATTCTATAGGTCTTTGAAATGTTTGAAGATTACCTATCTGAAACATATCTTTGTATACCTAAAAAATTTAACTAACATGACTATAAATTTTATTATCATAGATGATGACTATTAATCTGTATTTCTTAATTATATATTACAATTTTAAATGAGTGGCATAAATATAATATTTTAAATAAGAGTAGAAATATATATGGTATAACAAAATTAATCTTAAATTTGTATCAGTAAATCAAAATCCATACTTAAAACAAGTAGTGCTTTTTAAAAATAGGTTTGATAATCTACCCTTTTATCCTATCATATCTATAGCCCCTTTTCTCTTTTAGAAAAGATTGATTATGACCAATAACAATTTATAATCAACCCCTTTTAAATAAAAACAAACATTTATAAACAACATTTTGGGAATTTGAGTGTAGTTTTTCATACTATTTCCTGCTGATTGGGGTCTCTGGTAGTCTTATGGTGATTATTATTGTACTGTAATAGCTGTGCTTCCTACTGTTGTATTTTTTATGTTTATTTTTTGAGAATGTCAAACACACAAGTACTGTATTTACATCATGTCCACCTTTCTTTCTCCCTTCCAACTCCTGCTGTGTGCCCCAACTCTCTCAATTTCATGACGTTGTTACCTTCATTGTTATTGTTACACACACACACACACACACACACACACACACACACACTCACCCTGCTGAGTCTAGTTAGTGTTGCTTATGTGTTATGTTTAGGGGTAATTGTAGTGGAGACCAGGCATTATCACCTTGACCTAAATGGGTAGCCTTTGGGCCTTGAGGTCCCAGTGTTCTGGGTGTGGCCAGGCCAGTGTAAGATCAGGTGCACTCTGGCTGGCTTCCTGTATTCTCTTGCATGCTCTTGGGTGTAGGACCTAACCCGCTCAGTTTTAATCTAGTGGACCAGTCCAGCTTTCCAGGAACCACACAACTGCTTAATCAACTGTTCCTCCCTGAACCCCCTAAAAAAATATGTCCTTTATCAGAAACCAATTCTCTCTCTCTCAGCGGCAAGTACTTGCCTATATGTAGCTCCTCATCTAGGGGTTGAGCCATGTGAGATTTTCCTCATCCACACTGGCATATCAACTGATGTTGTCTTGTGTAGGTCTCAATCAGGCAGCCATACTGTTGATATTTCATGGGTACAGCTTTCCTGTTATATACAGAAAAGATGTCGTATACATCTGTTCTGCAGATGTCCAATGACTCTTAACAATTTGTTTGACCCCTCTTTCAAAAATGTCCCCTGAGTATCAGGTGCAGGGGTTGTGCTATAGATGTGTGAGCTGGGGCTGGGCACCCTATGGTCAGGTGTTTTCTGTATTTTGACCAGTCATGGCTTTCTGCAATGGTCTCTGCTGCAAAAAAAGAAGTTCTTTGGAAAGTAGATGACAGCTACACTTGCCTGAGGGTAGATATACTAGCTTAAGGACCTGGCGGTGGTAGTGGCGAGGTCTAGATGAGAACCTTGTACTGTCATTTAGCCTACATCAGTTCCTGCTTTACTGTGCAGTCTTGGACAAGTTGCTAGGCCTCTCTGAACCTGTCATCTGGACATGGAGATACCAGCACAACCCATGCTGTAAATTGTTGAGGACTGAGAGAAACATTTGCAGTGTCATACTTCCATGTAGGGTCAGTACACAGATGGAGGTGACAGTTTGAGAAGTAGCTAGACCCAGGTCAGATGACCACTGAGTAAACTAACTGGTTCACCTTGGGCACCTGTCATTTAATTTCCATGAGCCTCAATTTTCGCCTCTGTAAAATAGGGATAATAATAATTAACAATAATTACTGTCTGAGACACTTGCCATGGTCACCAATCATTTTCATTCCCATGGGAAACACAAGGACCCCTTATATGTCACCAAATAGAGTGTGACCGAGGGAAGGGGTAGCAGGTGGGTGGAGGCTGGTGTCTGCCCTGCTAATGAGTGGGTCAGTGGATGCACTTGTGTTTTGTGAAGTAGCCTGGTTCCCAACCCCAGATTCTAGGGACCAAGTTGGGCATTCTTTTTTTTTAAAAAAAAAAAAAAAAAAGAAAAGAAAAAAAGAAAAAAGAAAAAGTTTAATTTTATTTTATGTACATTGGCTTGAGTTTCAGATTCCCTGGAACTGAAGTTGGACAGATGTGAGCTGCCATGTGGGTGCAGGGAATTGAACCTCGTACTCTGGAAGAGCAGTCAGAGCTCTTAACCACTGAGCCATCTCCCCTGCTTCAAGCTGGGGCAGAGGAACCACCCTTGTCCATCAAAATGACAAGGGTTTGTCCTGGGTCCTGTGGATATCTCCCATAGTCAGAGAGGCACCTGTCACCTGTCCATGGGGCCGCAACACTCCAGGGCTAGACCATGGACTGCTCCAGATCTGAGGTCAGGCTGAGCTACAGAGACTGTGTAGGCAGATTTTAACCAGCCTCCCATGCTGACAAAGCGATCAGCGCTGATTCTTGAAGGCAGCTTGCTTGTGCGGATCAGAGCCTGGCAGAGTGTTTGGGGACTTGAGAAGACATGACAAGTTTTGATAACATAGTCTGCCCGGCATGTCTGAAAATCAGGCAAGCATATTCCTAGCAGGGAGGGTGTTTTCCTGCTAATGAGCTGTGAGAGGCTGAGAAGCTATCCAGGGGGAACTGGGTCCTCTCCTTCCCCTGGGGAACAGCCTATAGTGGAAGCCTGCCAGGCCTTACTGGCTCCCCTTGTGTAGTCATCCGGCTTGTGTCCCCACCCCACCCCCGTCACCTGGGAGCCTTAGCTACCTCTCAGGTCTGCTAAGAGGTGGGACAAATGTTTGGTGTGAGTCTCTCTGGGTCAGGCCTGGGCTCCTCTTCCCTCATCTGGAGCTGCGTCAGCCTTGGCTAACCCTCTGCTTTCAGGGAGCACACTCAGTTCTGTTCAGCAGCCTAAGGCTCACAGAGACACAGGCCAGAAATCGCAGTGATGGACATGAGTGGGCCCCAGTCCTGCTTTCCCACAAGGCATCTCTTGTGCATGGGGTCCTGTTGGGCCTTCACAGTGGTCTGTGAGTCCAAAACCGGGAGGTTCAGGCAGGTGTCTGAGGCCAAGCCATTAGTGGGCATGTGTAACAGGTAAACCCAGAACTCACAGGACATCCAGGCAACAGTTATTCATTAGCTTTCACTCAGATGAAGGCAAGTTGATGGAGGGGATGTCTCCGTTGCTGCTCACTGGCTCTTAGAGACTCAGGGTGTTGAAAGTACCCTGGTGATTTCCACAGTCACCCGGGCTTTGGAGGATTATTATGGGCCAGGGCTTCTGGTGGCAAATGAACTCATCCCACATTCTCTGGAGCAGAACAGCCCCTGGTCCCACTGAACTGCAGACTGAAACACAGGCCCTGTCCATGTAGGACACTCACTTCTGTTCTATCCAGGGGTGAGTTCTTGAGAGGACATTCCTTCAGCAACATTCAGGGACCTGGTGAATGTCCTTAGCATCTGTGAGCAGCACGCAGTATGGTTGGGAGCCGGTAGGGGACATGCCATGAGGTTCTGGATCCTGCACTGCCCACTGTCTGCACTGCCTCCCAGTGCCCTGGGCCTCACCTTGTCTGTGGCAGGTAGCAGCTCCACTCTGCAGCCACACCTCCATATTCCAATCTTGTCTTTACCTCAGAATATGAAGCCCTCAGGCTGCACCTGTGTCCAGGAACCTCCAGCCTCCTAAATGATCACCTCAGGGCCTTTGCACAGACTGGAGTCTGCCTGGGATGCCTTTTCTCCAACTTGCTGCACTGCAGATGTCTGTGGTCTCTTCTCCATCCACGTCCAAGGTCATTTCCGGCTTCCTGAGTGGGCTGCTCAGCTAGGCATGTGTCAAGGGTTACCTGAGGAGCCGTTGTTATACAGCAGTAAACTCCTTTACTGTCCAACCCACTTCACAGATGGAGAATTAGAGACCCTGGGGTGGGGGAGGGGGGATGCAGGAAGCCATGTAAGTTCCTAGAATAGGGGCAAGGTCCCAGCCCAGGGCAGCGCTTTGACCACAGAGGAAGTATCCCACCGGTCCCCACCGCCTGTCATAGCAGACTCCCACTTCCTTCCCTAGACCTTCCTATCTTCCTGAGAAAGCAGCTGGGAGGGGGCGGGGCAGGCCAGGCCATCATGGACAGTCTCCCCCCAGGGCTCACTCTCAGCCACCTCAGTCTAGGGTGGTGATTATCTCTCAAATCCTTCACCCCCTGACACACAGACAAGACCCAGAAACTCCACAGATCACGTCTGCCATAATCCTTTCCAGGCTTGCTGATGGTTTTTGCAAGTTACCCTGGAGCATTCGGAGATGATCTGGGGGGCAGCGCCTGGCTTCTCTGTACTCGATTACTTCCGATGGTGTCTTAATGACTTGAGCTAAGCCTTTCATTGACTGGCAAAAACAGATTACCATGTATCTCTAAAACTCTGTGCTGCCAAATCAGATCTGTGTCATTTCCTCCGTCATCCCCGCTGCCGGCGCCAAGCTTGACAGATACTCAGGGCTTTGACTGTTGAGGTCTGCCCTAGCTGGGGTAGCCCCATACCCTCCCTCTCGTTTTAGGGAGGTTGCTCAGTGCACACGGTGAAACAGCAGATTTCAGGCTCTTGCGGCATCTGTGAGTCCCTCCTGGCCCCCACCCAACCCTGAAGCCCTTGGCACTCAGAAAGCCCTTCAAGCTCCAGTATGAGATTGGGTTTGCTGTGAGCAGGTGGGCTTGGGATTTGGGGAGGGGCCTGCTCAGCTTCCTCTTCTGCAGGATTCTGTGGGCAGTTCCTCAGCTGCACATCCCACTGGGAACTGCTGGACTCAGGCCCACTGCTGGGGAAGGGGGTTAAGTGATTTGATCATGGCAGCTGCTACGCCCTAGAGTCAAGGGTTAACCAGAAACATCTACCTACCTACCTACCGACCTACTTACCTACCCATCTACCTACCTACCTACCTATCTATCTATCTATCTATTCATAATAGAAACATAGAAACACACACACACACACACATACACACACACACATAATTGCTGCCACTTCTAGGAAACCACACTCCTTTTTAAAGGAAACACATGTTGTTGACACCTAAGATGACCATTTGCTCCGGTAATGAGCCTGTCCTGTTGCCCAGGATGGATCAGGTGACTGGCGACACTTGGCTGGTAATGAGATAAGAATATTCACCGGTCTCCTATCCTCGTTATGTGTTAGCTGTCGCAGACCTGTCCTGCAGAGAGGGTCAGTCTGGTGGTGGACGCTGTGTTCAAGAGTCTGTAATTCCATCACTCAGGCTCTGAGTTCAAGGCCAGCCAGGGATACATAGTAAGACCCTGTCTCATAGCGGGGAAACAGCGGTAGAGGGTGCATTTGGTTCCTGTCAGAGTCCAGAAGGCTTTGTGAACCAAGCAAAGCAAAGCCCAGGGCTGTTGACTGGGTCTCTCTCTGCCTCCTCTCTCGGCTCTGGGATGGACTGGTCCAGCTACTGGTCACACTTGCTTCTCATTCCTTTCTGTGGGCTCACTCTGTACTCATACCTCAGAACCTGCCACGGAGCCAGCATCCTCCTGGGCCTTTGGTGGTCTGGAGATAAGTTAACAGGACTTCAAGACCTGGGCCTTCCCAGACCCCACATGTCAGGGAAGCAGCGCCTCCTCTGAACCCATCTGAGTGAGAAAGCGTACAATGGGTCATGGCACAGCATGGGAGAGACGTCAGCCCTGAAGGAACCGACAAAAACCATGCAAGCTGGGTTCCTCAGACTGTGATGAAGGGCCCCAGGCCTCCAGGGAGAGACATCAGGAGCCTGATCAGTGCCTGCCAAGGGTCAATCTGCAGCCCCAGGTAGGAGGTCACACTTCCAGAGAAATACCCTTGACCCCTGCACCAAGGACCCTCTGCACAGTGGTGACAGGAAGTCCTTTGGGGCGGACCCTGGCTCTTCCTCCCCGTTATGGAATGTTTCGCTGATTATTAGCGTCTGTGCTCCATTTGTAAACACAGCCTCTTGCCAGCTTCTCAGCTGTGTGGTCTTGTTGTCAAGGCTCGGGGTTCCTGCCCCTCGGGGGTAGAGAGTTTGCCAGCATGGGAGGAGAGTTGGGTTCCATCCCCAGCACTGCCCACAGGAATGGCTGTGGTGCCCAGTAGGAAGTGCCCCCAGGGCAGTTTTAACCAGTATAATTGTTCCTACTATATAGACAGGGAAACTGAGGCAGCACATGAGCAGTAGGGTCAAGCTTGCTTGGCATCTCCAGAGTTCTGCCCACTCTTTTTGACTGTAAGGGTCAGCTCTATACCAGGCACACCCTCCTACCCCTACACTGCTCTGGCCTCTCCGTGTGTGTCTTGGGGGGTGAATGAGGCCTCTCTGATTGTGATCTGATAAGAATGCATCTGATTATCAGAACCACACATCTGTAGTTCTTGGCTCTGGCCCACCAAGTAAAAAAATACATAGTGATAGCAATCAGTGCATAGCTCTGTGGGGCCACAATGTAGATCAGGCAGGGTCTGTAACTACCCTGGGATAGGGAGACCCTACTGTTACAGGCAGGAGGAGGCAGCTGGCTAACTCTACCTAGATCTGTAGGAGGGTGGCAGTCCCTAAAGCTTAAATTCTGTTAACACACACACACACACATACACACACACACACCCCAGACTCAGATCATAGCTCTACCTAAGGTCTTCTCTGGGTCCCCTCCAGGTCACTCTTCATTCAGCAGCTCATCAGATACAGTCCTAAGCTAGCTACCTAGACCTCCTTCCCTTAGCTCCCATGGTCCTGTACAGCCCGGTCCTGACCCCCTTCCACCTGCTGCTTCCCTATCCCTGGGTGCCGGCACAGCCCTTCCTGACTAAAGTGCCCTCCTTCCAAATGCAGCTTCACTCAGCCGCCCTCTTCCCTGTGCTGTGGAGCTCTACCCCTGCCCCTGGGTGCCTGTAACCCTGCCCCAGTACATGTGGCAGTGCCCCTATAAAGAAGGGACTAGGCAGGTTTTAAGAGGTTGTCACTCATGCTGGTGTGGGACTTTTATGTGATGTAGCTGTTTTGAGAGTCACACTCCAGTAGGTAAGTACCATTTATTGCTGGTTCACCAAGCTAGGCTGAGTGTGTTATTGTGGTGTGTCGTTGGTACCCTGCCTGGACTGAGGAAATATATCTTCACATTGCCTTAGCAAAGTCACTAGCTAAGGTCTTTTCGGGACCTTTATGCTCGGGCCTTGGTTCCTTTCTTCCCACAGCACTCCTGTGCCAGGCCCCAGCACCCTGAGAATAGACTTGGGCCCAATGGATGAATCTTGAGCAAGTGACTTAATCCGCTAAAGCCCTGATCCTCATCTGTGAGAGGATCACATTAGGAGCTGTCACGAGGCTTAAGAGAGCCGTGTGTGATGCTGTGGTGCCTGGCTCAAAGGGAGCACGGAGGGTGCCAGCTCTGGAGAGGCCTTGCTGTCATGGGTGTCTATCGGGTTTCACACTCCATGGACATACATTTCCTGGGTTGTCAACCCCAGACCAAGATCTGAGGGCATCACGCAGCTGAGCTCTCCTACTGGCATCTTATAGTGGGAGGCAGAAAGAAAACAGAGGGAAGGACTCAACTCATCCATTGCTAAGACCCATGCCCGAGATACCCAGCCCACTCTTATGATAATAGCATCCTTTTGCACTGTGAGCAGAGCCCCCAGGAACTCTGTATCTCCTAGGTCCCACCTACAGCATGCTTGCATTGGAACGTATGTTCCTAAGATGTGTACACAGACATCTTGGAACCCTAGCAAAAGGTCTCTGTGCTGAGGGCTGGCCTAGGAGGGCCCAGGGCATAGGTGGTGATCTGTGGTGGGGTCAGAACATCGCTTGCAGAGTGGGTAATGGGCACTGTGCAGAGACTGCGAAGCCTGGACTGCATCATTGTTTCGTGCATCAGGACTTTGACCCTGGAGAACAGAAGGAATGGGGCTTTTAAATAGGCCAGTGGCGTGGGCAGGTCAAACTGAGTAAACAGCCTTGTGTTACTCAGCTTCTAGCTGGCATTCTGGATTCCGGGAATAGTTTCTAATAATGCTTTTTCTCACAGAGGCTCTGAGGAGCCTTTGCCTGGAAACAGCCTCTGAGTGCAATTTGAGTGACCCAGGAAACAGCTCATAAACATTCTGGGGCTGGGGTGGGGGGAAAAGGGGATGGGGGAGGGGGGACTCTATCCTAAACCACATAGGCATGGAAGGGCTTCTGAATGAACAGCATGCACCTGTAATCAAAACATATAAGAAGCCAAGGCAGAAGGGCCATGGGTCTGAGGCCAGCCTGGGCTACCTAAAGAAAGAAACAGAAGGTTTCGTGAGTTGAATGACCTCATCCTACAAGACAGTGCTTCTCAACAGTATACGATATGCTTTGTGGCCATGTTGAAGGTGGGGTGTGTGCCTCTTTAACAGCTCTTCCTCAGAACTCATGTGGTAGGAAAGTGCCTTTGCTGCTCCCAAGTCTAGAGCTCAGAGTAGTTATTTGCTGAGGCTCCCCGATCAGACAGGAATTCTCAGGTTCGGCATGTCTGGCTCTTCTGTACCTGGCATGCAGGCGCTGAGGTAGGGAAGCTTTGGAAGTGGAGTTGTCCGTTCATACGTCTGGAATCCATACCAGTTGTTGGCCAGACCTCCGATGAGACCGTCACTCTGTGAAGCTGCCAGGATAAATGTGCATGGTCTCCTGGTGGCTCTCTTGGGTTCCCCCATAATATGGCACCGTCCCTCACAGAGGCAGGAGAGAGAGCTGCCAGTCAGTTTCTGCTTGGAAAAGAGCATATCCTCCCATGCCTCACTCCATTGGTCCAGGTCATTACCTGTCCTGTCCAGGTGTTGGGGTGGAGCCATGGAAGGAATGTCAGTATCTCAGAAAGCCTCATTTCTATGTGTGGGCAGTGACTTTGCCTCAATCTGTAAAATTACAGCCTGCCACACACAGCCACCCTGCTCTCTGTGGCAGCTGAGAAAAAGACGTACATGTTGTTTCGCTTCAGATCAAGAGAAGTCTCTGCGGATTGTATCATTAAATTAAACGCAGCCATTAGTGTGTGGCTCTGGGGAGACACAGTAATAGGCTATGCCTTGGGTCATTTTTTTTCCTTTTAAATGTTCTTCCCGGAGCTGGAGTTGCCCAGCCTGACCCATTTCTCTCTGCTAATATAACATCACATAAAAAAATCATTATTATATGGCAGCGTTGGTAGAGACAGACCAGGCGAGTGGCTCAATGGAGGCAGCCCTGGGAGCAGGTGTTGGAGCCTGGGGCTCTCATTCTGTCTTTCCTCACTAGGAAACTCTGTGCAAGGTGCTGTGTGCACACCTGTGGAGGCCAGAGGGTGACCTTGGGTGTCTGTCTCCTCTCCTCAGGTGCTGTCTGCCTTGGGTTTTGAGACATGGTCTCTCACTGGCCTAGATAGAATTCACTGATTGGGCTAATCCGACTCTCCATTGACCCCAGGGATCCTTATGTCTCCATTATTCCACAGGGATGTCAGGGTTTATGTATGTGGGGGGTGTTCTTGTTTGGGTTTTTTGTTTTGTTTTATTTTTTTAAATAAGGTCTCACTATGTATCCCTGGCTGCCCTACAACTCGTTATGTAGACCAGGCTGGCCTTGAACTCACAGAGATTCATGTGCATCTGCCTCCTGATTGCTTGGAGTAAAAGCTGTATGCCACCACACCAGCAAGAATAAAGGTTGACCCTAACCCTAAGCCTCCCCAGCACGGGGATTGTAAAAGCGTGCCACCTGAGGCTTTTTATTATTATTATTTATTTAGTACATATGTGTGAAGGTCACAGACAACTTGCAGGAGCCAGCCCTCCCTATTGCCAGGTGGTCCTGAAGACCAAGTGCAAGGCATCAGGTTTGGTGGAAAGCGTCTTTACCCACAAGGCCATCGCACCAGCCCCACACCCTGCTTTTCTGTTGAGTTCCCAGGATATAACTCAGGTTTTCCTGGAACTGGGATATGATTCCAGGAATAAGATATATATACCGTCATTCATGCTTGTGTACTAAACTCTTTATAGCCTGAGCCATCCTCCAGCCCATGACTTGGTTCCCTCTGGCCTTGTTGAGGATGGACTGGACAGGGAGGAGGCGCGGACAGGGGAGAAAGCCTAGGGTCAGGAGGGAAGCCCTTGGACTATGCTGCAGGCCGGGGCTGCCCCGGAGAAAGCAGGAGCTGGGGGTGGGGGAAGTACAGAGGCCGAGGCTCCATTTGGAAGCAGGAGCAGGAAGCTTCCAGAGTGTAAACAGGAGACAGTGACATCAGGGACAAGGCCCTGGCAGGAAATTTAAATCTAGGGTCCCCGACATGTGGACAGGAACAGGCCCAGACCGAATCTCAGACTGGGGAGCCGGTAAGCAGTGAGGAGCCAGCAAAGGCGACTAGGAATCAGCCACAGTGGGCAAGCCCTAGGGAGAAACATGAGGCAGTGTGTCATTGTCCCCATCCCTGCCCCCTCCCCACCCCAAGCTCAGGATGGAGCCAGCAGGAACGAACCTCTGCCTCTTGCCTTCTCACTGTCACCCAGCAACTGTTTCTTGGGCATTGGGACAACTTTATGCAGACCAAGGTTCTAACTATTTGGAGGAACAGACTTGGGTAATTCCTTTAGAACCAACAAGAATGAGAGCCCTTGGGCCAGGCGTGCCAGGGAAGGCTTCCCAGGGAACATAGTGGACGGCGTGACTGCGTACACACCAGGGGATGGGCGGCTGAGCAATGCTCAAAGCCAGCAAGGTAGGTACCAGACTGCCACAGGCTGATGGGATGGAACAAGAGCTGGCGTCTGAGGAGGCCACAGGAGTGGCTGGTGGCCCTTTGAACGGGATTCTTGCCCTTTACGGCTGCTTGGAAACAAAGCTACGAGGTTAAGTGGGAGAGGACGAGAGAAACTGAGGAAACTTGACCTTTGACATTCATCAGATGTCAGAGAGAGAGAGAGAAAGCCCTGTGTGGAGGGAGTGTGGCCCAAGAGAGTGCTGTGGGCATTCTCTGAGTGGACCCAGGGAAGGAGGTGTGGGAAGCAGGCCTTGGAGAATGCACAAGCTGCAGACCTTCCCCAGAAAACAAAGAATCATTCATGGAAAGGCAGGGTGGGCATGCTTTGTTGTATGGGTGCTGGGGAGTCATGGCAGGGTCCTGAACCCGGGGAGAGATGCGGCTGGATTTGATTTTAGGAAGACAACACATGAGAACAGAAACAGTGCTGGAGGCACAAAGGTCAGGGGTCACGATAGTCTAAGCAGAAGATACCCAAGACCACCAAAAACACTTTGGAGGGCCTTCCTAGGGACAGTCAAGTGCAGGGACCAGATGTCCATGTATGGTGTTCCACTCCCATATTGCCTTCTCCCTTCCGTCCCCTGCAGCCAGCAGCATCACAAGGCAGACCCCTTTATCCCCCATGTCAAAGAGAAGAGTCCTGTTCAGAAGGTCCAAATAGCCTGCCCCATCTACAAGCTGGCCGAAGCAGAGCTGGACAGCAAGCTAGTGTCTTAGCCCACGGGAGGTTTCTGAAGGTTTTATTCCACAAACAAAAGTCAGTGAGATGACGGCACCCCTTCCTCCGGTCGGGGAGGACCAGGAGAGTCTCTCACACTTCACGGCTCTCCCCCACTCCCTAGACTCCCACACTCCCCATGGTTTCAGGGTGGACAAAGGGACTCCAGAAAAAAAGCAGCAAACTGATTTATCAAGTGTTCACTACGCAAGGGCCCAGGAATTGATGGCAGGCAGGTGGGTCATGATCAGGGTCTGCAATGGCTTCCTCCCCTTCATCTACAGATAACTGTGATGCTTACAGGTGTGCACTGGCTCCTGCTGGTTTGAACCAGTTCTTCTGCTCCCCAGCCCTTTGCTCTTCCTAACATGTTCACTGTCTCTTGCTCTGTGAAAAGTAGAGCTAGGAGACAAAGCCAGGCCAGAGCCCGCCATGGCTGCAGCCCCAAGAAAGGTCCTGGATGCTTTGAGCCCTGTTGGATCTTTAGGTAGACATAGGCTGCACCGCTTTCCTGGGTGTCTGTTCCCCTGTGAAAGTAGTCCAGGTGCCATATAGGATTGGACTGGGGATAGGGCCTTCCCTGTCATCTAGCCCGAGCTCTGGGGTGACCCTGAGCGTGATGTGAAGGCTCTCTGTAAGTGCCTTGCTGGACCCCAGCCCAGCCAGGTGCAAGGTGGAGACGGGGTAGAAATCAACCAAGCCAAGAAGCCAGAGCCTCAATCCAGAGCAGGTCCCTCACCCACAAACTCAGCCAGTTCTCAGCTGTCTGAATCAGATGTCTTGAGGTGTCATGGGGACAGCTGGTCATAAGCTGTCCTGAATGCTCTCCCTGCTGGGCCTCAAGAGACAGAGGGCTATTGATATAAAGACAGGTGACCCAGGGCAGAACTCTGAAGTCAGAGACCGTGTTGTGCCCTGGAGGAAGGTTCCCAGCTTCCTCCTGGGCCTGGCTTTGATTGCCAGATGGATGAGCGCTTAGGTCCATTGCCCAGAGTTGAGGGACCACACTGGGGGCAGAAATTCATCTCCCCTGAGCTACCTTAGTCTTTGGTGAGATGAAAGGGCAACCTCAGAGTAGCTCCAGACTTAAAACACCGGCTTTGTAACCTGTGTGGGATACATTAGACAGGGCCCCAGGTCACCAGGCCCTGCAGAGTGGGGCCCGAACTCCAGACCACCAACTCAAGGAGCATGAGTCTTTCTAGGGGATAAAGGCTTGGCTGGAGCCTTGCTGGTCCCAGAGGAAGGTCACCTAGAGAAGACACCCAGAGGAAGGTCACCTAGAGGTCAGCAGCTAGGAAAGGAATGTTGGCCGAGCCTTGTGGTGTGAACACACAGTTAGGGACACACAGGCTGAGGAGCCCTGAATGTGGAGGCACCAAAGCCAGGCCAGACTCAGTGGGGTTTGCTCAGGAGGGCAGAGCCTGTGACTCCTGACCCCTGCACCTCTCTGGCGGTACAGTGGAGACAGCAATTCTCCCGAGGGCTATAGGCTCTCTGCATCCCACATGAGTGGATAAAGTCAAACACAAATGTTTTTGAGGGGGGCGGTGTATACCAAACATGATCTTATTCTTACCTCTAGCCCTAATACAGTGTGACAGGGACTTGAAGCCAAGTTTCATAACTTGTCTGAGATGAAGTAGAGTCCACAGGAGAATTATCTGGGACCATTTATAGATGGGACCTGAGCATCCACAAATTGGGACCTCTGAGGAGAGTCTGGGTACCAGTCTCCCTAGAGCAATTTAGGAATGAAAGTGCTCTGAGCCCTAAAAGACTTTGCTGTAAGATATCAATGAACGTCAGCCTCCTCCTCCTCTAGGAAGTTCTCCAGATGTTCCAAGCTCACCTTCTCTCTCTCTTCCCCAAGTCTCCATTCTGGGCTCTGACAGTGCCCAACTAGCTGAGGCTTCCCTCAGTCCTCTCCTACCTTCCTCAACAGTGAGGATGAGGGGGAAAAGTTACCTCAGCATTTACAGAGGGGTGGGGGGTGGGGCAAAGCAATCACAGCTCTCTGGGAACTCACTGTCCTAGAATGAGAGAGAACATGAGGAATTTTGGGTTGCACATTTGTCTGGCTTCTTTGTCTAAACTGTTTCCCGATTTTCTTTTTAATGGAAATAAATCCGTAGCAATAAAAATAACTCAGAAGAAATAAACAACATTTCTGCCCCAGGAATTTCAGCCCCTGTGGGGCTGAAGCTCAGGGCCCCCTTTTCACTTTGCAATAGAGTGGGTCTGCCGGGCTACTTTGGGGGTTTTGTTTAGTTTTGTTGGCTTTGTGAGAGAGAGGGAATGTGTGCACGTGTGCACATGTATGTAGAACACATGTGCTGTCTTGGATTTTATAACACAGGGTCTCGTGGGCCTGGGACTCATCGAGTAGGCTAGGCTGGCTGGCCATAGGGAGGGCTCCAGGGGTCAGCCTGTTCCCACTTTACCAGAGCTGCTGGCATTACGGCCACAGACCACCTCACCACCAAACCATCTCCACCACCTGTCCTGTGTTTACTTTTAATCTTTTTTATTATTGTTTGAGAAATGCATACATGCCTATAATGTTTGATCAAACCCATCCCTTTCCCCCTCCAGTCCCCCCCCCATCTTTTCACCGTTCTTCCTTTCCACGTTTATGTAATCCTTATAAAACCCCCGGGTCCACCTAGCACTGTCTGCATTCCCCTGGGTCTAGGGCCCTCTACTGGAGCGTGTGCAGTGTATGAGTTGCTTTTCTGTTGCTGTGATAAAAGGAACATAATTGAAAGTAACAAATGGAAGACTTTTCTTGAGGTTATGCTGTCACAGAGTCCATAATGGCCTAGGGGGCGGGACAGGAAGGTGAGTGATCACATCGCAACTGCGCACAGGAAGCAGGAAGTGAGAACAGGAAGTAGAAAAGCTCAAAGCCCACCCCTAATAATGTACTTCCTCCAGCCAAGCTAAGGCTGTCTGTACCTTCGAAAGGTCCCATAACCTCCCACCACCAACACAGGACCAGATGTTTAAGCGAATGATTCTGTGGGGGAACATTTCTCATTTAAACAACAATAGGTGGCCACTTAGGGATTCCTGAAGAGAAGTGACTGACTGCCCTCCACCAGCACCCATCAGTTGCTAGTATCTCCTTAGCTAGCGGTGCGGCTTCATGCTGGGATTTTTGTGACTTGATCATGTGTAGTTGTAATGCATGCTATCCCAGCCATGGTGGCTGCATGTGTGCAATGGACCTGTCATGTCTGGTAAATACTGTTTTGCTGCAGACATCATCTCTCTCTGGCTCTCATAGTCTTTCCACCCCTTCTTCCCAGATGATCTCTGAGCCTTTGGGTGAGGGGTATAGATGCCCCGTTTAGAGCTGAATACTCCATAGTCTCTTATTCTCTGCAGGTCGGCCAGTGGCTCTCTGTCTTAATCACCATCTCCTGCGATAGATAGATAGATAGATAGATAGATAGATAGATAGATAGATAGATAAGCTTCTTTGATGAAGCTTCAGAGATGTGCTAATCTATGGATATAAAGAAAAGTACTTAGGAGGCAGGTGGGTATTATGTCGATTTAGCAAAGTAATAATACTGAGTTCTTCCCTAGGGCTCATGGCCTAGCCAGTCACAGGCTTTTGGCCCAGTGAATAGTACTATATATGAGTTTAGTCTTGTGGTACAGAATTCAAATGCAATCAGACAGTGGTTGGCTACTCCCATAACATTGGTGCCATTATTACAGCAATGGCATATCTTGGCCAGGGTAGTTGCTATTGTAGCTCACAGTGTTCATAACTAGGAAAGATTTATAATTACTTTTCTCCTCTGAGAGCATGCATAGCACCTTCCAGCACCATGAAAGCTAGCCGGTAGGGGTGAAGCTTCCAAGTCAGTACCAACTTGATTTCACCACGTTTTATAATTCAAGTGTGTGGTGCCTATAGCAATAGAATCTCACCATAAAGTTCTGGATGGTAAGCAATAGTAATAGCAATAGCATGAAATATTTAGGGGAGTGTATGGGGCCCCACTAGCAAACCCTAACCCTAACCCATACCTGCCTTTATTAGATAGACAGTATCTGGCCTTAGGACTTATGAAGTTATCTCACACAGCCTGACTGTTGGATTCTGTTGTTCTTTAACTTAAGAGGTCCCAGGGTTATCTTCCAAGCACATAAAGGCGGGTCTACATCACCTTTGTGTGTGCATGCCCCTGTGCTATATTCTAGTTCTGTATTGTAGAGTTTGGAGTTTGCCTACCTCCTCTGTGGCTTCACTGTCCTGCGGTGTCTGTCTCCCCACATTAAGTGTGGGAGTAAATTTTCACAGGGTAAAGCAGAAGCAGGGATGAACGAGCCACAATAATGGTTGTGCATTAGGAGGTGTGTGTACCACATCGGTCAGTGTAGGTGTTACCTAGAAGAAAGTGACTTGCTGGCCAAGGTGACTATAGTCTGCAAAGACCCAGCAAGGCCTCCTTCTTTCCTCCCACAAGGATACAGGATGATGGATCCATCCTTCCTCACTGGTGGTACTGGATGGAGTTCCCTTTGCTGGTGCCTTGGAATTCTCCAAGCATTTGGGGACCCTGGGGGAAGGGTGACTTTTCTAGCTAAGAATGCAAAAGATAAATATGGCCCTAAGTCACACTTGCAATTCTGTACTTACAGGCGGCCTCAGTGGGGCAACCATCATCGATTCTCTTGACACCCTCTACCTCATGGAGCTGAAGGAGGAGTTCCAAGAGGCCAAGGCCTGGGTGCAAGACAGCTTCCACCTGAACGTGGTGAGTCAGAGCCCATGGGGAGATGAGGATCAGCCTCCAGCTCCACAGATAACCCAATTCTTGCCTGGGGCCATATAACTGAGCGTTGGAGAGCCCCAGCTGCGGTGTATGTCCTCATGCGTCTGTCTCCTCAGCTGAGAGCAGGCTTGGGGTGGGAATGTCTCCCTGCTGGTATCCTCTGTTGCACGGGGAGGGAGGCATCTAGGGCCGGCCCTCCCCTCCCCAGTCTCTTCTAGAGCATGTTGCTCAATAAGAGACAGGAAGGCAGTGGCTTTGTCAGAGGCAAGAAGCACAAGGGGGCTGAGAGCTGGGCTGGAGAGCTGGGAAAGGCATTCCGTGTCCTTGCGCCTCAGCCTCCTCACTCTGAGACAGAGTCAGGACTCTGACTGTGACACAGAGCTATAGAGAGTGTTTTATGACCTCATAAAGTCAACACAAATCCAAAGCCTCCTCATCACTGTTAAAATAACTAAAATCATCTTGAGGCCTTTGTAGCTTCTGGTGTGTATGAGGCCAGAGGGGCTTAGACCTCTCTCCTCCTTTTCTGTTGATGGGAGAGAGGCAGAGAGACATCTTCAGAGACCTGATCCCCCTGGACAGCTAACCCCCCAGCTCCTCCAGGCAGAGAATGGGCCTGCCCAGGGCACCAGAGAGCTGAGGACACTCAGGCTAGAGAGGGTTAGAGTGTTGGAGGAAAAAGGAAAATGGAGTTACCTCCGTAAGCCTTAGCTTTCTCATCTAGAGGATGGGGTGACATCACAGAGCGCTATGAAGTGGAAAGGAACTGAGCTTTTTGTAATCTTTGCTGGTGGAAACATTCTCCTAGATTAACAGATACCAATGGCTGCTGTCCCTAGTGAAAGCTTGAGTCAGGCCAGGTAAGATAGGCCCGGAACCCCAGCTGCTCTGGTGTTTACTTGAAACACTTAAATGCACAGTAGCAACTGCCAGGCAGGTGCTGACCCCTCTTGACCTCTGCTATGAAGTACAAGTTCAAGGCTAGCCTGGGTCACTTCGTGAGACCCTGCCCTTAAATAAAGGAAAAAAAAAGGTTAGAGATATAATGCATTTGCTTAGGCCCTCAATTAAATCCCCAATATTACAAATAAAAACTAAAAATACAATGCAGAAAGCTGGCAAGAGACGAGTCCTGGGGCAAAGGAGGTGACAATAGATGCCCGTATGAGAATGAGACCGTGCCACAGCTTACTCTATCACCTGTGAGAAGGCCCGCCGGCCCGCCCGGGAGGTGGTGACAGACCTCTTCTCTGCAGTAGGAAACTACAGTAGGGAAGGAGAGGTCTGTCTCAAGTCATGGAGCCATGTGCATGGCTCAGGTGGGGAATTTAGGCAGGCCCTGTTCTTGGCATGATGCTGCCACACCTGCTTTGGCAGTGTAAGTGAGCCCAGAGACTGATGGTTCTCACACAGGATTCTGCCCACGGCCACCTGCTCAGCTCTGCCCTGTTCTGTCACCCCTGGAAAGACCTTCCTCATTCCCCATAAGGAGAGAAGGCTGTGCCTCTTCTTGGGCTCAGCTTCTCCTGCAGTGAGGCACAGGGCCTGGAGCTCCTGGAACACAGCCAGGCCTAACTGCTCCAGTGGCCTCTGGCAAGGCTGGAGAAGGGAGCCAAAGCTGGTGTTTATTTGAAACACTTAAATGCACAGTAGCAACTGCCAGGCAGGTGCTGACCCCTCTTGACCTCTGCTATGAAAACCGAGCTGTGGCCTGGTCT
Source organism: Sigmodon hispidus (assembly GCA_004025045.1). Classification (NCBI taxonomy): domain Eukaryota; kingdom Metazoa; phylum Chordata; class Mammalia; order Rodentia; family Cricetidae; genus Sigmodon; species Sigmodon hispidus. Next base: position 25,391 of record PVIH01017077.1, read on the forward strand.
GCTGGGGTCCCCAGACACGTATATGCTGAAAAGAACAGTGTGGCCCGAGTCCAGGGCCTAGATAGTTCTGGGAGCTCACCCAGGTCCATGCCATCCTCTTCCTGCAGAGTGGAGAAGCATCTTTGTTTGAAGTAAACATCCGATATATCGGAGGACTGCTCTCAGCCTTCTATCTGACAGGAGAAGAGGTGAGTTGGTCCTTTGAGGCCCAGGGCTGTCCAGGCTGGGTGGATCTTCGAGAAGCGGATAGCCCTGCCTCTTCTTTCCCAGGGGTCTCTTGGGGAAAGGTGGTCTTCCAGAGACCAATCAGGAGCCCCGTGAGGGTCCCACATTGCTCAGATCTGTGGCCCAGGTGAGCACACTCAGGTCCCAGAAGAGCTGATGAATTCTCTGAGAACAGAACCATGTCCATGCATACTTGTCCCACACCAGACAACTGCTGTGTTACACTTCATGGGAGTCAGCTCTGAAAACCCACAAAACTAAGACTACTGCTTCTCACCTTTGGCTTTTTTCTTTTTTCTTTTTTTTAATGTGTATGAATGTTTTGCCTGCATGTATGTCTGTGTACCACATATATATCTAGTGCCTACAAAAGCCAAAAAGCATTGGAGTGATTACCTGAAACTGTAATTATAGCTATGAGTCTCAGTGTGTGGGGTAGGAATTGAACCTGGGTCTTCTGGAAAAGCAGCCATGAAACCCATTGATTTCAATGTACTACACAGCCAGGCCTTTCCTGGGCAGAACTGTAGCCAGATATTTGCCTTCCTTCACCCATTCTCAAGGGAGCAGTGTGGCAGTGAGGCTGCCCTGCTGGCCATAGCCTGTAATTGCAGGTTTTGAGGGCCAGGAAGTGCCCAGGGTCACCTGCTAGTGGCCTTAAACACCCTTCTTATCAGTTTCTTTCCAGTCACAGGATGGTCATGATACCTTTTTAGACCAAAGAGCCCTCGTGACAAGAAACAAGAGGGACAGAGTTTGGTCCAGGGCTGGCACTTCAAAGGATGTATTCTGTCTGCCAGAGAATTCTGAATTGTACCAGATTGGGCGAAACTGGATGCTTCCTTCTCCCTCCGCTCATGAGCACAGCCTGAGTATCGGGTGGCCAGGCTGGCAGCATCCCCAGAATACAGGTCATCTGCCAGGCTGCTTCCCGGGATCCAGAGAGCCACTCTGCCCAGGAGCCAGGCAGGTAAAGCAGGCAAGCTACAGAGAAATCCTGCCTCCCTCCCTCCATCACTGTGGTCCCAAAAAGTCTTTCTTCCTCAGCTGTCATGGCTGAAAGTCTAGAGCTTAGAGGTAACAGGCCGTCTCTATCTCCTGAGTCGCTTCGGGCTGCTCTCCTTCAAACATAATCTCCTCACGGAGATTACTGCCTGTACCATTTTGTTTAAAAAAAATGTCGATGGGAGCTGTCGGCTTCAAGCCACCCAGAGCTTGAATTTTATTTGAAAACCCCAGGACAGGAAAATGGCAGAGGGAAAAAAAAGACAAAATCATTCATGTTCAGATGCTTCACAACCTCCCTGTGGTTGAGAGATGGATACAGGGGGGGAGGGGGAGGAGGGGGCTTAAGAACTGGTGGCTCCTGGGTGACAGCCACCCAGCCTTCCTTTGACCCTTCTCTGAAGAGTCTGTAGTTCTGAGTCCTTAGCTCCGTGTCTCACTTTGACCAGAGACACAGTTTACAAGGCTGGAAACAAAGCCCAAGTAGACAGCTGTGAGTCTGTCAGCACAGCCCCAGAGGTGCAGCACACCTCCATGGTTCCTGTTATCCCCAGGCATGTTTCTTTTCTCAGTACCAGGTTATGAGTTCTGTGAGAAGCACCACTGGAATTGGAAATGCCCCATCAGTGCAGGGAGGACATCACCTACTAGCAGATGACAAAACAGCCTGGCAAATCCATGAGGCCTGAGGGCTGGACTAGGCCTCCCTCCAGCCCTTTGGTCTTCCTGCCTCTGTCTCCATTGTCACTGCTTGCTGCCTGGGCTCTGTCACAGTAAGCTCACACACACCCAGTGGGTGTCTGTCAAGAGACACCCGTTTCTTAACTCCCCACGCATGTCTGTGCCCCATTTGCTACCTGCTACTTCCTTTGCTTAGGAGGAAGTGGCAGAGTAGGACCCTGCTGGCTGGTCACTCCTGCTGAGGTTCCCATTCAGATGACCAGCGTGTGGCTAAGAGCATTCACTAGATGCTCTTGCAGAGACCTGGGTTCCATTCCTAGCACCCACAAGCACACAAACCTCTATAACTGCAGTCCCAAGGGGATCTGGTACCCTCTTCTGGCTTTCTTGAGCACTGTACTATATGGTGCACAGACATACATGACAACTAAACATCTATGTACATAAAATATTTTTTTAAAGGTGACAGGCACAATAAGAGCTGTCCCTGGGGATACTGGGACAGCCCTTCACAGTTGAGAAGCATGTTCACATAAGCTTCCTCTTTCTCAATTTCACAAAAACCCTGTAAAGCTGCCATGGGCACAGCCTACTATTCTACTGTACAGATGGGGAAACAGACTGAGATAGTGCAGGGCTCAGTGACGGTCACACAATGACATGGGAGGATTGTGCAGGGCACTTGGCCTACGGAATGAAACTCACACCCATTCCTCTCCAGTCTGGGGCCACTGAAGCTGTATCCCTATGTGGAGAGACACCATGTGTCCTAAGAAAGCCACGGAAGCTCTGTAGCCCTGAGCAAGTCAGTGTGAGGCTCGGCTGTCTTTCCCTGTGAGCTGTTACAGAGACGAGAGCTCTAAACACAGCTCCTCCTCCGTACTCTCTTTCAGGATGGCAGAATGGACCCATGTCCTCTGTCCCCAGCAGTTTCACACTAGAACATACATGCTTACCCAGTCCCTCCCCAGGACCATTGGGACCTTCTGTGACAGCCACAGCAACTAAGGGCCATGCAGAGGAGGAACATGGTACTCTGGTAGAGAAGATCCCATCAGCTCGCTCAGCCTCTCAGAGTCTCAGACAACCAGGCAGCTGCCTGGGCCACAAATATCTGGGTGGGTTCCATTCACTGCCCACAACCTTGTGAATGAGTAAATAGATCCACAGCCTGCATGAGATCACCCTTTCATCATTAAGCCAGTGGGTTTTTTTTAAAATATTTATTTAATTGTTATGTATACAGCATGCAGAAGAGACTACCAGATCTCATTATAGATGGTTGTGAGCCACCATGTGGTTGCTGGGAATTGAACTCAGGACCTCTGGAAGAACAGTCGGTGCTCTTAACCTCTGAGCCATCTCTCCAGCCCCCAGCCAGTGGTTTTTAACCTGGCTGAGCACTGCCAAAGACCCACAGGGCGGATCCTACAGCTGCAGGTGACAGGTGCCTTTGGGTTCCAGACCAGCTCCCCGGTCTTTTTCCAGGACTCACTCTTGTCTGACCATGTGGCCACTCCTCCTTTTCCCTTTTTTCTTCCTTGGCAAAGTAGTGACCTCACTCAGAGGCCTCAAACCCATTCGCCGCTCAGTTGGGAAACTGCTAGCAGCTGCCCCACGGGACTTTTGTTTGCCTTGTATTCTGTGATATTGGAGACCCAGGGCCTTGAGCACTTGGTCCATGAGCCCCTCATTCCGCAGATGCTGGTGACTTTGTTAGGAAGACCGGGAAACTGAGTCAGTAGAGATACAGACTGGCGACTTGCATCTCATCTCTTCAGTGACATTTATGATCCTCCTGGTATCCATGGTGACTGGGCCCAGGACTCCTATGGATCTCAAATTCCAGGAGTGCTCGAGCCCTTACCTGAAATAGCATGCTATTTGCAGAGAACATACATTCATCTTCTCAAAGTCCTTAGGATGCCCAACAGCAGAAGCTGTGTTCTGCTCCGTCCTCTAGGAATTAAAAATCCCTGTGCATGGTCAACACAGACATGCTTTCTACCCTCCCTGCAAGGGTAGCCCATAGTGGCCTCAAATTCTGCCTTCAAATGTTTCTCATGCTTCAGTGTCAAGAGTAGATACAGGTGGACCCCATCATGGCCAATTTTTTTTTTTTTTTAAGATTTATTTATTTATGATATATACAGTGTTCTGCTTGCATGTGCCCCTGCAGGCCAGAAGAGGGCACCAGATATCATTGCAGATGGTTGTGAGCCACCATGTGGGTGCTGGGAATTGAATTCAGAATCTCTGGAAGAGCAGTCAATACTCTTAACCACTGAGCCATCTCTCCAGCCCCAGTTTTTTGTTGTTGTTGTTGTTTTTTAAAGTGTGTTTTTTAGTCTGCAGTTTGTTGAATATGGAGTCCAACCTGTGATAGGTGTGTGTGTGTGTGTGTGTGATGTTTGGCTAGCCTACCTGGCCAGAGACCACCACCTATCTCTGCCCCACCCAGTACTGGGGTTCTGGGAACCACAGCCACACCCAACTTTCTGTGTGGGTGCCAGGGATTTGAACTCAGGACCTCATGCTTGCGGAGTTCTGACGTACTGAGCTATCTCCTTAGTCTGACTATAAAATTACACAGGCTGAGCATGGTCATAAGTATCTGCAGTCCCAGCCTGGCTGTGGTGGCACATGCCTTTAATCTCAGCACTCTGGAAGGCAGGGGCAGGTGGATCTCTGTGAGTTTCAGGGCAGTCAGAGATACACAGAGTGCCCTGTCTTGAACAAACAACAAAGCCTGTAATCTCAAACTACTCAAGAGACTGAGGCTGAGGCTGAGGCAGAAGAATCACATGAGCATAGGCATTCAAAACCAGCCTGGGCAACAGAGTGAGACCTTCATTTTAAAATAGAAATAATTACATAAAATGCACAGATAAATCAAAAGAAAGAAATACATACCGTCCATGGGTTAACCCCTCTGAAAGGACATTGCTGATGTTCTGATGTATTTCCTTTCTTCATGCATCCATATATAAACACATTTTAAACTGAACTACACTATTTTGGAATATTTTTCTACGTCATAGGTATATATACTTACTCTGTGTCTAACTATTCTACATCATTTCAGTGGCTGCTTGACATTATATCACATGAAAGTGAGAACTGAACCATTTCCCTGTGCTGGGATGTATCACAGTCTATTTTAGGCAATGCTGAAATAAACAATCATGAAAGAAAATCTTTCATAACACTCAATTATTTATGTCCTAAGAATAAGAATAAATTGGGTTTATTTGGCTTTTTAATGTTATATTTGTTCATTTGTTTTGTGGGTGTATATGTCATAGCATACATACGGAGGTCAGAGGGTTCTCTCCTTCGATCTCAGGGATCGAACTCACATCATCGAGCTTGGCAGCAAGCCCCTTTACACACCAAGTCATCTCGCTGGCCCTTTAGGAGAAATGGTTTATAAGTGACATTGCTGGGTCAGAAAGTCACACATCCTTCTGCGTTAATCTGGCATTTCAGAGGAACACTTTTCCCAATCCTGTCCCCCAGCCTTGACCCTACCCAATGCCCTTTGACCTTGGCAGGTGTTCCGAGTAAAGGCCATCAAGTTGGGTGAGAAACTCCTGCCTGCCTTCAACACACCCACAGGCATCCCCAAGGGTGTCGTGAACTTCAAAAGGTGAGGTGCCCCTTCTGAACGGGTGACTGTTCTCCACTCCCGTTTGTGGATTCTGAGGGTGGCCTGATGAGGCAGCCTAGGGTCCACTGACAACAGAATGCAGTCCTGGGAAGTCACTTTTGCTTGACTTAAATTTTTACAGAGGCGGGAACTGAAGCATGAGAAGTGTGGTAAGAGCTAACCTTTGCTAAGCACTGTCCCGGACATGTATTGGTTACCGAGTGTAGGGTTTGGGCCACCCAAGCCTGACCTTCCCAGGGTGGAGGGACATTTGTTCCCCTGCAGATGCTCATTCCCCAGCATTGTTGACTCAGCCTCCAGAGTTGGTCCCAGCTCCCTCCTTCCAGAGACAGGGCTCAGCAGCCTCCAGGCAGGGCGTTTTTGTTGTGAGCCAAGGAGGCTGAGGGACTCTGGGCCTTGGCCCTCCCCAGGACAGGAATCCTACAGAGCCCCGGCTGTGATGTATGTGCAGCAGACCCCTAAAAGACATAAAAGGCATATGGCCACGTCCTGAACACACACAGCTCTCTGGACTGTGTGTCTGAGCTGGGAGAAAAGCTGGAGAAGTCGATGCTCCCTGACCAGCCTGAGCCCCGATCTGGGGTATCCCACAGGAGTGCTGGCCAGGTGCCTGGGAGGATGTACACACCCTTCCTCCTGGCCTGTGGTCTTGGTAGCCCTCCGTGTCCCCCACTCCAGTGTTTCTTTGACCTGCCTCCTGCTGGGAAGCCTTCTCAGTGGCCTCACTAAAACTTCACAGAAGTCAGGGGCTGTGAAGGCTGCAGAAGTTACCCTTCACACTGGACTTGATGCCTCAGAGATCCACAGACAGGCACAGAGTACTTCACCACAAAAACTGATGCTAAAAATCAAGACAGAAGTGACCCTCACCCTCATGCTGAGTCTGGGCACAGCCCTCAGGGCCCCTCCCTCTGCTGCAGCCCTAGCCCCCTGCCTCACCTGTGGCCCTGGAGGCTGGTCCTACACACTCTAGGATTCCTGGCACAGACGTGGTTATTTTTAGGCTGCTTGCTCGCCATTGAGATAGGCTGCACGTGCATACATCCTGGCTTCGCTCACTTTCATATTCTGGGAAAGAAGCAATTGCTAAAAATGAGAGGGTGGCAAGGACACAGTGGCCGGCCACGTGCTGGTGACGCTCCTCAGAGATGACCTGGTAGAGGCTGGAACTTTCTTGGTATTCCTCATGCTCTTCTCAAATCCATACATGGACTCATACATTCCTATAAATGTATGTTTTATATGGGTTTGCTCTCTCCCTACATAGTTACTAACAGCTTTGGAGCATGTAGTGGGCCAGGCACCCTTGAGCACAGGACAGACACCTTCCTTTCTAACTGCCGGGATCTGATTTTGCCAGGAAAGAAAATGGGGCTCAGAGAAGTACAGTAACATTCCTGAGGTCACACAGCAACCAAAGAAAGCTAGGCTTTGAGCTGGGCTGTGGCTGTAAGAATTGCACCATACACAGGAGGGAATGGCGCAGCCTTTAATCCCAGCACTCTGGAGGCAGAGACAGGTGGATCTCTTGAGTTCGAGACCAGCCTGGTCTAGAGTGAGTTCCAGGACAGCCAGGGCTACATAGTGAGACCTTGTCTAGAAAGGAGAAAGAATGCTAACTAGGGGGTTGAGAGTTTTTATTTTTTAACTTATGAAGTATCAGTTGGCATCACCCAGAAAGCCCTCCAAGCTCCCCAGCTGAGGAGAAGGCCCTCTTAGTCTGGGGGATTCCCTTATTACCTCTGGAGAGCATGAGGATGTGAAGGCCTCCCCCACCTGCAGACTCTGGTTGTGTGCACATCACTCCCTTGACAGCCTCAGTTTCCTCCTTTGTGTACTGGGGTTAACCATGCCTGTGAGCTTCCAGTATAAGGTGAAACTGCTCCCTGGAGTAGCCAGCCTAACCTAGAAATACATCAGGGGACAGAGACAGGGCGAGGGGTGTGGCAGTCTCTGCATTGATGGACGTCACAGTCCTCTATCTGCTTCCAGGAGCTGGGGCTCACCTCAGCTCCCCTACTTTCCAGGAAGACCCATACTGGGCAAGAGCAGAGCTCAGTGTGGACACTGAGGCCCCAGGCCTGCACCAGCGGAAGTGTGGACCCCAGGCATCTCCCCACCCAACACTGTCTTCCCAAGTCTACTCCATCTCTGCAGACGAGTAGACAGCAGCCAGTTCCTAGGCAGTATGAGAGCAGAGGGGTCCAAAAGGCAACACAGCCACCCCACAACCTGCCCAGGGGAGGTAGTCACTGCACCTGGCCCAGCCAGCCTCACCCCATCTTACACTAACTCTCTACAGAACGTCTGTCCCCCTGGAATCCTGATATCCCATGGGGAAGTAGCCGAGGTATGTGTATGGAATCTGAGCCACATGGAGAGGAAGCCTCTTGTCCACCTCCATCCTTACTCAGCACCAAGTCCCCACAAAAGCCCGAGTCTGGGCGGCAAGGGCAGTCCTCACAGTTATACAGATTTGGGAACAGGCACACAGGGGCATGCCTGAGGGTCCCAGCTGACCAGAATGGGACCCTACACCTTCTGATTCCAGGGTGAGGCAGATGGAAGGTCTGGAAAGTGCCCCTCACAGGGCTGAGTGATGCAGACAGTGGTGTCCCACAGGGCTGTCTGCATTGCTCTAGGCCCAGCTGCTGTACAGACTGGTAACTCTGACGGGAGGTGTCTGACTGAGGGCCAGACTCTTTGTCACTATGGGATAGTGGGGTGGGGGGAGAGGTAACAGACATGCCAGCTTTGAAGTTTATTCCTAGAGCACTGGACCCCAAAGTGGTCATCAGAGTCTCCTGCAAGCATAGGACAGAGAAGGTGACTGATGTGCCTATGACGGGCACAGTCTCACAGGGCACCCCACTTCTCTCCCTTTTAACCTCAGTTCTAGGGCTGTGGTCACACCTTGTAGGTCCCAGGAAATTCCAGTCTAGGGCTATTATATGACCTTGGGTAGAGGCAAAGGCAAAAGTGTATGTATGTATGTGTATGGAAGGGGGGGTGTCTCTGCTTAGAACTGCCCTCTTCAAGATTAAAGATGACCACTGAGTGTTTGTGGCTCCTGAGCACATCATCAGAGTCACCTGCTGATGTCACCATAACTGTGTGTCATTCCTTGAGCCCCAAATGCTATAGAGGCTGCAGAGACTATTGCGTGGCTTCAAACCACCTTCAATAATTTCTGTCCCCTCACCAACCACAGTGCCACCCTCATAGTGGGGCCCAGGAGGATTAACCGAGGTGTCTGGCTCACAGCAGGCATCACCCTGTACCATAGCCATTGCTCATCTCAGACAAGGAGCCAGCAGGGTGACACAGCTGATGTCTTTTCAGCGGTAGCTGGGGCTGGGCCACTGCGGGCAGCAGCAGCATTCTGGCTGAGTTTGGATCTCTGCACTTGGAATTCTTGCACCTCACTGAACTCTCTGGCAACCCGGTCTTTGCAGAAAAGGTGAGTTTTCCCTCATGCTGTCCTCAGGCAGGTACCCCACACCACAGCAGATGAGTAGAGGGCCAGTGTCTGCAGTCAAGTGTACGGGACCTCACAGTGGTTACTGAATCATCTGTGCCCAATGCCAGGTGGCAGGGAGGAGAACAGAAGCCACCAGAACTCTGCCAGGGAGGTTTGTGCTGGCACATGGGCTGGTGACAGATCTGTGAGCTGTGAAATCTGGAGACTGCGGCTGAGCCAGCCTCATACTGGCAGGAACAGGCAGTGGTGTGCACACGTACCCTTTCCAGGGACATTTAGCTTTTCCGTGTATGAGATCTGCCTTTCCCTCCCAGGTGCCTGTCTGGCTTATGCAGGCAGCAGGCTGGCAGAGTGGTTCCTTATCACCGTTCTTGGCTGCCCAAGGCTCATGGGTGCTGAGAAGTGGCATCCAGGTCCCTGTCCAGTCAGGACAATTGTCCTTACCTGGCCCTGGGAATATCTCTAGAAGGACTACCGCCAAAGAAATGTCTGGATTCAGATCTAATCCTAAATCCAAAGGAAGGCAATGTAGATGTGGGCCCCTTCCAGAGCTCTCCGAGAAGAGCATCTGGGATCCTGCTGTCTCTCTGAGATGGCTTGTTCTTATGCTACCAGCTGCTCTCAGAGCATATCCACTGCTACCACCCACAAAGCTAGAAAAAAAATAGGTTCTTGGCCTTCGCTTGCCCCAGGCCCTGGAGTCTACACATCCACATATAGCCCAGTGCTCCTGATCACTAGGTTTGGACCACTGTGTCCTTGATGTGAGACTCTACCAGGGTGGAGAAGCTCAGGACAAGCTTCCCACCCTCTTGACTGGTACCTCTGACCTCTTCTTCCTCCTACCCTTACCTGTCTAGGGTGTGGTCAGCCATTCCACTCAGATGAGTCTAATTCCTAGCTCAGTAGAGCATGAGACTCTTAATCTCGGGGTTGTGGGTTCTTGCCCCACATTGGGCGCCAAATATTGTAATAAAACTTACTTGCAATATGTCACATAAAGGATTAATATTTGTTGAGGGGTATATTATACTCATGATACAAATTGAACCTTAGGACAGTTTGGGGGGAATGGTCCCATGCCAAGCTGCTGATCCACTCCCCAGAAGGCAGGAACCAAACGGGCCAAACTTGGTGTTTCCTGGATCCCAATCGAATCTAGCCACACCCTGTAGGGGTCCTGAACTTAGGAATTATGCATCTGGGCTTTCCTAAGTAATGCAACCCTAACCCTAACCTTCCAGCTAGACTCCCCTGGGAAGCCCTGGCCAGCTCAGGAAAGGACCCCAGGGTAGACATTGACCCTAGTCATGTCCTGGGCATATTTTATATTAAGCCTCAGCATGGGGTGGGGCAGTGAGGGTTCTGCCAATCCTATCTACCTGAGCTAGAGGGTGGAATGACCCAGAGAGGTTAAGTAACCAGCACAGAGTGGCCAGCAATGATGCAGCAGAGAATTGGGCCAGGAACTTTCCAGCCTTTTATTCCTTGGGCAGATGAGTATAGCCAGCCAGCTGCCTGTGCCTCTCCAGACTCCCTGTCCCTCTGTCCCTCCCATTTGCATATTCAAGCTATTTCCAGCCCCTAGTCACGTCTCCCGCAGAGGAGATTATTAGCAGTCAACAAATTGGCCCAAATTCTTACAGCGCCCTGCACCCTCCAGGATAGCTAATATAGCTTGCTTCCCTGGGTCCACCAGGATGAAGAAACTTCTTTCTGTTCCTCTCATGGTCTCTGTTACCTTAAAGGAACATGAGGTCCAGTGAGGTGAAACCAAATGTCTCTGAGGAACAGGAAGTCTCTGCCTCCCAGCCATCCTTGCCAAGCCAATTCATTGATAAGCAGGCAGCAGTATGATCCTGGGGACTTGCTCTCCCTGAGGGTCCAGTTTCTAGTAGACATCTAGAAAATGTTCTCAATTGCATCTCTCACCATGCAGCCCCGAGGGTGGGGACCTGCACACCTAACCTCAACTATGTGTCACTGTGTGCTCACTCTCTGTGTCTGTATTGGACTCAATGACTGTTCCATGCAGGGTAAGGAATATAGGGCCAAGGGCTCAGAGAAACTTGATTAATGCCCAGCTCATCACAGACACACCACTGGGTCTGGGGATACAGTCTTGGATTTGATCTGTAGCACTCAAAAATAGGGTGTGATCACGCATACCTGTAAACCTAGCATTCACTGCAGAAGCAGGAAGATTAGGAGTTCAAGGTCAGCCTGAGCTATCTGCCTGGTTTTTTTTTTGTTGTTGTTGTTGTTGTTGTTTTTAACTTTATTTATTTATTTATTTGCCTTGGTGTTTTGCCTGGAACTGGAACTACAGACAGTTGTTAGCTGCCATGTGGGTGCTGGGAATCGAACCCGGGCCCTCTGGAAGAGCAGAGGTGCTCTTAACCGCTGAGCCATCTCTCCAGCCCCTGCCTGTTTTTTTTTTTTTTAAAAGAGGAAATTTACAAAATAGATACAGCCAGCCAAGTAGTGGTGGTGTCACTCCCCGACAGAGGCAGGAGGATCTCTGTGAGTTGGAGGCTAGCCTGATCTACAAAGAGAGTTCCAGGACAGCCAGGGCTGTTACATAGAGAAACCTTATCTCAGGGAAAATAAATCAATAAATACAATAAAAAATAGCTACTGCTACTTCCCTGAAACTCCTTATCCAGAGTAGTCTACAGGGGCGGCACCGGCAGGCAGCCTAGGATAGGACTGTCCCAGGCAGAGCAGTCAGCAAAGGGATGGTAGGTCAGGCCCCATCATGCTCTGCGTGTGGGTAGGGAACCCGTGGTTCTTTCGCTGTCCACACATACCAGAAAGCTTTTAACCCCCACGTGAGTCTGAACCATTTGCTCTGTCTTCATGAGTGGGAATGAATGCCTTCCTCAGGATAAAGTAACTGCCTGGTGTTCCTCACAGGTTAAAAACATCCGCAAAGTCCTCAGGGAGATTGACAAGCCCTTCGGTCTCTACCCCAACTTCCTCAGCCCAGTGAGCGGAAACTGGGTGCAACGTGAGTACCAGCATCATTGTCCCTCACCCCATGAGTTCCCATCAGGCCTTCCTGAGCCTAAGTGGGCATTGGTTGAGAGCCAGCGACCAGCATCAGCTCCTGGATTCACCAGCCTGACAAGCCAGTAGCTGTGTATCTGGCTCCTCCAGGCCTAGCATCTGTTAGGGTTTTTATTGCTGTGAAGAGACACCATGACCAGAGCAAATCTTATAAAGGAAAACATTTTATTGGGACTGGCTTACAGTTCAGAGGTTTAGTCCATTGCGTGACGGCATGCAGACAGATGTGGTCGCAGAGATGAGAGTTCTACATCTGGATCTGCAGGCAGCAGAAAGAGACTGGGTATCACACTGGGCATAGCCTGAGCATTTATGAGACCTCAAAGCCTGTCTTTACAATGACACACTTCCTCCAACAAGGCCACACCACATCACTCTATGATGTCATTCCCTGTGGACCAAGCATTCAAATGCTTGAATCTATAGGAACCATTCCTTATTATTATTATTTATTTATTTCTATTTTATGTACATTGGTGTTTTGTCATGGGCCCCTGAAACTTAAGTTATAGACAGTTGTAAGCTGCCATGTGGATGAACCCAGGAGCTCTGGAAGAGCAGTCTTAACCACTTAACCAAGTCTCCAGCCCCCTCCTTTTAATTTTTTTAAGATTTATTTTATTTTATGTGTATGGATATTTTGACTGCATATATATATGTGTGTATCATGTGCGTGCCTGGTGCAAAATTTTAGGCAGGGTCAAACTAGGCAGCGTTCTGATTATCTCTCACTATTATATCTTAAACTTAGACAAATAAGTTCTGAGTTTTTCGGTTTGTTTGTTTGTTTGTTTTGTTTAAAAAATTAACCCTGGCTGTCCCAAAACTCGCTTGTATAAGAGGCTGGTTTCCAACTTGGAGGTCTGCCTAACTCTGGGTCCAGAGTGCTAGGATTAAAGGCGTGTGCCAGCATGCCCAGCTGTTTACATTTTATCTGAGACAAGGTCTTCAGGTAACCCAGGTCTCAAATGTGTTAGGTAGCCAAGGCTGGCCTCAGACTCTTTGTTCCTCCTCCTTCGCAGCCCAAGTGTTGAGAAGCGTGTGACACCACACACCTTTTCAGCCACATAGCTGTCATCTGTGGCGTCATTCCTGAATCCCACCCACTGACACAGAATGGAGTGCCGAGCTGTCAGTCCCCTGTGGCATCATTCCCCAGTCCCACCCACTAGCACAGAATGGGGGGCACAATGACCAGTCTTCCTGCTGTGCTCACATTGGGGACCAGGCTCTGGGAGAGACAAGCCACTGCTCCGCTCTGGCCTTGTCCCCGTGGCTCAGCCAGAAGGCCACTCAGCAGAAACTGGTGTGTGTGTGTGTTTGTGTCTGTCTGTGTCTCTGTCTTCCAGTGTGCTACATCATTGTGTGTGTGTGTCTGTCTGTCTGTCTGTCTGTGTCTGTCTTCTAATGTGTGCTCCCTCCCTCTCTCTCTCTCTGTGTATGTATGTATGTGTGTCTGTCTGTCTTCTAGTTGTGCTACATCCTCCTGTGAATCTGTCTGTCTGCCTATGTCTGTCTGTCTTCCAGTTGTACTATATCCTGTGTATGCATCTGTCTATCTGCCTTCCAGTTGTGCTACATTCTCGTGTGTCTGTCTGTCTGTCTTCTTCTTGTGCTACATCCCTTTGTGTGTGTGTATATGTCTGTCTGTCTGTCTGTCTTTCAGCTGAGGTATCATCCTCCTCCCCTCTCAGTCCCTCTGAGTCGTGGTTCCTGGTGAAGAAGAGAATGGAGTGAATTTATTACACACAACCAGGAAAGCACATTGTAACAGCACTAAGGCTGCAGGAGCCCTCCAAAGGTGATCTAGGTCATCCCAAAAGAAAGTGATTCAAGCAGGGTCTGACTGGCCAACAGGCACCACACAGCATCTGCCAAAGCCTTTCCTCCTCAGCCAAGTCTCTGCCAGGAGCTTTTACCATCAGCAGGCTCAGGGCATTCCACCCAAGAATTCTGCCACGATGCCCTTGCCACACACAACCTCTTCTAAAAAAAAATCACAAAAATGTGGAATTCTCCATCAAAACACATGTCAAATGAAGAAACAGACTCGAATTACAGGTTATGACTATGAAAAGCAGGGGCCTGGAACCCAGAAGAGGCCCATGGAGTGCCTTGCCATTACCACCTTCCCACCACACAGGGAATGGTTTTCTTTCCAGAATGTTCCTGGGGCCTTGGGTATGGGTAGTCAGTCACATGTGTGAGACTCTTTCATACTAATAACAGATGAGCCCATGGCCCGCTGGAGAGCAGAGGGAAGCTGGGTCCCTGGGCCTCCTCCTGGCTCTCTCTGAACTTTGTTGGGTTCTCTTGGTGTGGTATATCTTTGCAGATAACCCATCCCCAACTTGTATAAGCCGAGCGCATTCCCACTGTTCCTTCCCTGGGTTCTCAGAGGCAGCATCCTCAGGATGACCACTCACATCATTTGTAAACACAAAAACAGCAGGTGAAGAAGAAGAGTTAGAGCCACAGCTCAGGCCACCAGCCTCTGACTGTTTCTCCCTCTTCACGCCTGGTCAGCCTCTCAGGAGACCCAACCCCACCTGCAGTGTAGACTATGCCCAAGATAATCCACCAGGCTCTAAACACACACAGTACACATAGACATGTATACACAGACATATACCACATAGACCCAGGCATATGCACAAACATACACACACAGACAGACATATGCTACATGGACCCATGCATATATACAAGCACACACACAGACACACAGACATATGCCACATGGATCCATGCATATACACAAACACACACACACCAGACACAAATATGTGAACCATACAGACCTACATAAATACAAATACCACACACATACATATGGACATATGCCACACAAATAGACCATACACATATACACAAACAGACACATGCATATATACAAACACACCACTCACACACACCACATAATTGTACACATATACACAAATACACCAAACATATATACCTACACTAGATTTATACATTATATATACAGACATAAGCCACACAAACACACCATGCACACAGGTATACACCACAGATTCACACATATACACAAGCATATACAAACCACATATACCATGTAGACCCATACAAAAACACAGCCAAAATACACACCACACACATACACACAACAAACATATACCACACAGATTCATGCATATGCACAAACGTGCACAAAATGACACATATGCCATATACATACATTGACACACCACACAAACACACCACACTGTAGCACTGGCCCACCATCCCCAGACAGAGAAGGAGCCCCGCCTTCCCTTCCAGTGACCTGTACAAACCAACTAAGCTTTTCTGTGTCCCCTGTGGCTGGGGTCTGACCTGTGACTCATGCTTCCTCCTCATTCTCAGCCTTTTATGGAGGGCAGGCGTTCACTGCTGGGTTCTTCAGACAGCAGTCGTACCTGCGAAGGCCTGCCACCAAGTGAAGACACGTGCCTGCAAAGCCATTGGGAAGGAGCCCTGTGCACAGCTGCCCTCTCTAGATTTCTCTTCTATTAACTTGTCTGCAGAATAATTTTTCTTCATCTATTTTTAAATCTCAAGTGATTTTTAAAAAGAAAATCATCCCTTTACAATTAATAACTAGGGTCCGTGTCATCATTCTGCTAAGGCCAGATGAATGATGGCCCGAAGATCCTGTGCATGGATACAGGACGCCTGGCACAAGATGTCCTGGTTCCCACTTCGGTCCCTTCAAGATGGATTGGATGTCAGATGGCCACCCCAAGCCCAGCTCGGACCACGGTGGTTGGCATTTGAACCTAGCCAATGACAAATGTGCTAATTCTTCTTGTCATCTTTTCCGCAGACCATGTCTCAGTTGGAGGACTTGGGGACAGTTTTTATGAATATTTAATCAAGTCCTGGTTGATGTCCGCCAAAACAGATACAGAGGCTAAAAATATGTACTACGAAGCCTTGGAGGTAAGCGAAGTTTCTTGCCGCCTGCAGAGTGGGCAGTCCTCAGGGCCCTGTGTGCTGGGAGAGGTCACAGAAAGGGCAGGGAGTGACAGAGAAGGCCTCCCCAGCCACGCTTCACACTGATACCTCTCCAGATTCTGGCCTTCCTGGGCACCAGGCATGTACATGTGCATGTTCCTGGGTTCCTCGGAAACCCGGGCTCAGGCAGGCGAGGCCATTGGTCCGAGGTCTCATAGGAAGTGACAGACCGATTTAGGAAGCTTAGTTTAAGTCTTCCCCTATGGTCTCTGGGCCTCCACCTAAATGTCAGTCAGGAGCCCTTGGGGCTCCAAAGTGAGATCTTCAGCTGTCACTCTGTGAACCGGAGTTGACACTTCAGCGGAGAGAGGGAGTGGCATCCAGGAATTGTGCAGCATGTTCTTCTGCTCCTTCTCTCTGCATGGATGCAAGCCAAGATCCAGAGAGGGGAGGACACTTGCCCAAGGCCACACAGCACTAAACTAGCAGTCTCTCCATGGGATGTGGGATGAAGAGGGGTCAGGCTGGAGTGAGTCCCTCCAAAGAGGACTATTTAGAACAGACAAGGGAGGCGGCTAACTGGAGATGTGGATGCCTTTGAACCCGATAGGTGGGAAAGAACAGGGCAAGGGCTAGAGTGATGGTTCAGTGGTTAGAGCACTGGCTGCTCTTACAGAGGACCTGAGTTCACTTCCCATCACCCACATGGTGGCTCACGACCATCTGTAACTCCTGTCTCAGAAGATACAGTGCCATCCTCTGGCCTTCCTGGGCACCAGGCATGTACATGTGCACAAACATACAGGCAGACAAAACACTCATACATACAAAGCAAAAATAATAAATCTAGTTGGGTGGTGGCGGCGTGTGCCTTGCATCTCAGCACTCAGGAGGCAGAGGCAGGAGGATCTCTGTGAGTCTGAGGCCAGCTTGGTCTACAGAGCGAGTTCCAGGACAGCCAGAGCTACACAGAGAGACCGTGTCTCAAAACACAAAGTAATAGTAGTAAAGGAACTTATAAGAAAAGGCGTGGAGAAGGCCCTGGCTCTCAGTTTCACCATGAAGTTGGTTGGATTCCTGTCCCGTTAACTTGCTGTGGAACACCACCTGTGTCCTTAAATGTGAGTTTCTTGTTCCCCTCTGCCCTGCCTCTAAACCAGTCCTGCACACAGCAGCCATGAGGCTGGAGGTGCCTGCCTCTCTCCTTACCATCTCCCCTTACTCATGATTCCCCCCGCCCACTGGATTCTACCTGATTGGGACCCTATCAATCACCAGGACTACATCACTTCACTCTTGCCTCTGCTTCCTCAGGTGCACCAGGCTACTCCCACCTCAGGGCCTTTGTATGTGCTGACCCCTCTACCCAGAATGCCATTCAAAAGCCAGGTCCTTTAGACTGGCTCACTTTTCTCTCATATTGTGCCGAAATAACCTTCCCAGTCTCTGTCACATGCCCAGGCTTATTCTCTTCACTTGTAAGAGACTCTGAAATGATTGCTTACAACCATTGGCTTGCCTAATCCTTGCTGATATTCCCCCAGTTCAATGTGAGCTCTCTAACTGACAATCCTGTCTCCTGAAACAGACTGGCAGTGGTAGGCACACAGCAGCTGCTATATGAACAAGTAGATGCTGAGTGATGGATAAGAAGAAAGAGTGGGTGACTGGATGGATGGATGGGTGGGTGGTTGGATGGATGGATGGGTGGGTGGGTGGGTGGATGG
>PVIH01017078.1:0-43204 GCA_004025045.1 Sigmodon hispidus
GGGGAGGGGGAGAGAGAGGAAAGAAGTGGAGTGTCAAGTTCATCACAAACCAGAGCATGCTCCCTGTTCCCACCATGTTGGTGCTCGTGTTTCGCCCTGCTCTGAAATAGTTTTTATTACAAAATTACATGCTATTCATCTGGCAAAACTCCTCTAGAGTAATCATTTCAATTAAGATCTCAGAGAAATCATTAGGAGCCTCATTACCAGGCAATCTATTTCATTGTAACTTACTCTGAATGTGACTCTAAAACAAAACTGATTATTTATGCCAAGATCCCACTTGCTTGTTAGGGTTTTAACCTCATGCAGCAAATTCCAGTAAGAAGCTTAGAAGTTTCCAAGCCAAAGAAATGATGGCAGGGTGGGAATGGTAAGGAAAAGGGCGGGGGTGGGGGGAGGGAATACACGGTCCACAGACTTCAGCAAACTCTGGCCAAGTCAGGGGTTGTACACTGTGGATAAAGGCCCTGTGAGGAGTCATTTTAGAATGAATCAAAGGAAACAGTTCTGCGAGGGGGGGGCGGCTAAGGTATTAGAACTGACATCTGTTTGGGAGCAGGGAGCAGATATAGACCTGTGTATTAAAAGTTTTGCTAATGTGGGACATGAGTTTCCTCCTTCCCACACTTTCTCCTCCCCAAATTCCTCCTCCTCTTCTTCCTCCTCTTCCTCTACCTCTTCCTCCCTTGCTATTCTTCTTCCCTTATTGCCTTGTTTTAAGAGCATGTCCTGTCTTAAAAAGAACAAATTAGCAATTATGTCAGCCATGTCTTCAAGAGTTTCAGTGGAGTCGTAAGAAGGTAAAAATAAGAGAGAAATTTCAGTTCATGCTCTTCCCATGTCGTTTATGACCATAGTCATAAAACCACTCATTACAGGATCTGGTGAACTCAAATGACCCACCAAAAAAACTGTCCCGGTCTACAGCTACAAACATAGGGTTTACAAGATACTGCTCAGGGCCAAAGAAATCTTGGCCACCAAGGTCTCCACCTCCATGTGGTATCGTCTCTAAAGAAAAAGTTATGTATCTGTCTACAATGAATGCAGACCCTGGGAAGATGGAGGAATACAGTGCCCCGATCTCTTTTTATCTCTCTCTCTCTTTGCCCCGGCCCCTC
Source organism: Sigmodon hispidus (assembly GCA_004025045.1). Taxonomy (NCBI): domain Eukaryota; kingdom Metazoa; phylum Chordata; class Mammalia; order Rodentia; family Cricetidae; genus Sigmodon; species Sigmodon hispidus. The sequence goes on from PVIH01017078.1 coordinate 1,125, forward strand.
TCTATCTCATGTTTGTTATCTCAATATGTAGATCTCAGCTTCTGCTCCAGCACCATGCCTACCTGCTGCCATGCTCCCCACCGAGATTGTCACGGCTCACCTTCTGAAACTGTGAGCCCCTAAAAATCCCTTTCTTCTTCAAGTTTCCTTAGTCATGATGTCTCAGTACAGCAACAGAAAAGGAACTAAGACACTTGTGCATCCACCCGCACTCATAGGTACATATGATAAACATGTACACACTACACATAATAAACACATACATACTCGCGCACACACACACACACACACACACATTTGTAAGAGTAAGAGCAAAAAACCACACATCATTATTCAGAGACTGTAAGTCTCAGGATGACTTTTCTTCAGTTCTCAAGCAAAGAGAAGAAGACTGGATAATTTTCCAAGGTCAGAGGGCACTAGGAGCTGCTAAACCATATGGAGTCGGGAGGGCTCTGCTCTCACAGATTCAAATCTAGATTATGTAAACATGAGAAATCCATTAGATTGCTTCTCTGACCTAGAAAATGAAACACCTATGTCACAGACCCCTGTAAAGATGGAATGCTTTAATACTCTTTAAATGCCTGATTTAAAGACTACGTCACAATGGGAGCATGCTCCTTCCAAAAATACTGTCATTTCTAGCATTAAGGAATCCAGGAAGCTTGCCTTTTTGGAACGCAAGTTAATAGTTGAATCCAAAGTATTTCCCACCATAACTCCTTACTCATCAAAGCATACAAATTTGGGGGAACAGTACCAGAAATATTCAAGAGCTAGAAATCCATTGCTTTGTTTCTATTCCTCTCAGATTTGGTCAGAGTAATTTATGACTAGAAGAAATGGCATCAGTTAAATCAAGTCAGGAAACTCAAGTCTTTATAAAGTTTATGTTGCTAATTAAATTAAGGTTTGTAGCAGATCAAGGACAAATACCGAGTTCAAGAAAATATTTCCTTTGATCTCAGGCTTCTGCACTTCAAAGCCTAACTGACAGACTCTTGCAGGGTACGAGGAGTCTGCCTTTCCCTGCCACGCAGGGCCCCTGGCACAAGGAAGACAGGACCCTGGAGAGTCTGTGGCAAAGCCGGCCAGGGATGCCCAGGCCAGACTCTGATGTCAGATGACTCCGCAGGGTGATGAGTCAGAAGATGTGGGTTTGAGAGCTGATTCTCTCCATGCTCACATCCCATGAGAAAGGTGTTTGATGTCCATTTTCATATTCTGTGAGGAACAGGACTGTGACATCTCACCTCCTTATCTTGAAGCTTCGACACAAAGATGATGCTGGGAGTTTAGATACATTGAAAAGGACTCTGAAATAAAATTCTAGAGGAGTGTTCAAGTCATTTCCTCTCCCAGGAAGAAAGGCCATTCACTTGTATCCCCGTATTTTGTATATGGAATATACTCCATCACTCTGAGTGAAGGTAATAACGAGGACTGTGCTGAAGGACAGGCTTGGGGAGTCTCTGAAGATAATAGTCATCCTCCCTTCCTTGGGAATCAAGCCTTCATTGTGCGACTGCAGCTCTGACCCCATGTGAGCCGATGCTGAATATGACATCCTGGTGGGAAGCAATATATTTGATAGACACTCCCTTTGCCTATCAGACCGTGGAGTGAATGGCCCAAGGAACTGAAATTTCCCCAGGAGTCTCTCTCCAGAGGGAGGAAAGGCTGAATCTAGGAGTCAAAGGAAGAGCTTGTCTCCCTAGAAGAGACAAGCCATCAGACCACATTTCAGGACAGTGAAGCTGAAACAGTGATGAGTAGGGGCACGTGTTGTCCAGAATTGCTTATATCTGAACACCTCTTCACTCTACTTAAACCTAAACCTCACGTCAGGATCCTGAAAGGTGAATGGGGAGAGTCACTAGACCTCGTCCTTTCTCTTTTCAACATGCTCTACCAAACAAATGTCCCTTCTCTGCTCTTCACTATTACCTGTACTCTCAGTTTGTCCCTTGAGGAGGAATGGGCAAGCCTACCTTTAATAATGGGTTGCCAGGGCCAGCAGTGACTCTGAAAGTAACACGTCCACAACTCAGACAACAGGAACATTGGGGAAGGAACAGGCAACCGGAAGTGGATGAAGGAAGATTCATCCCTCAGTCCAGGAAAGAATCCTGGAAACGGATGAGGGGAAATGATTTCCTGCACCTGCTTCATTATAGCTCTCATGCCAGCTCACTGCATCTCATAGATTAAGCAAAGGCTCTCAACATCTCCTTTGGTCCACATTTACCTCCCACTGGGCTGAACATTTATTTATTTCCACACTTTTATAAGTCTAGATGTCAAACTCAACTTAAAAGTGAACTGCACAATATCAGGTCATCCTAAATGCTGGCAAAAGACAGTTGGGGATACTAGAGAAACCCAGCCCCTGACTGAATCCTTAGGAGAGCATGAGTAAGTACTAAACACAGCATCCACTTAGAGGTGTTCTCAAAGCCTGTATCTTTGGGCAGCTTATATGTTCTGACCTTTGGACAAATTGTTTTGTTTGTTTTTGTTTTGCTTTTTTCAATTTGAGATAAATGAACAGATACTAGTAGACAGGCTGAGCTTGTTGGAGTAAGACATCATGGAATCCTCTTATGGGTCCTACCATTTGGAACTGCAGCATCCATTGCTGTCCTCAGCCTTAGATGGCTTTCTCTTCCTTTACTGAGTCACTCAGGTACTGAGATGGAGCCACTTTCAAAATGCCCATTATCACTAAGGATATGTGAGGCTACAAGTATAGGAGACAGATGGGACCTAACGTAGCTTCAAACATAAGCTCATGTGCTTATCTCACTTAAGAAGTTTAGAGACAAGTGAACTTAAGAAGTTTAGAGACAAGTGAACAGGCTGTGCAGCTCTCTGGAGCCATCTCTGCCTTAAAAGACAGTGATGGTGTGACAGGAAGAGCAGAACTTTGCCTACATCTCCCCGAATTTAAGTCCTGTGCTTCTGAGTTATAAAGATTCATTGAGAAAAAAGGATGTGATGCTTGTGTGAACAGTGGTGTGATGCTTGTGTGAACAGTGGGTGTGATGCTTTAAAAACATTGAGTGTGATGCTTGTGAGAAAAATGGTTGTGATGATAGTGAGAAAAGTGGGTGTGATGTTTGCATGAACAGTGGACATGATCCTAGTGAGAACACTGAGTGTGAACATGGCCTGCAAACAAGAAGGTCAGAAGAGTATGGGATACATCACTGGACTTATGATTACCACATTAGCCTCTTTGCCTCTGCAGCATTTCCACACATGAAACCCACTGACTGAATTGGGAGTGGAGCTGTAATCAGAAAGAAATTATTAAGATCCCCTTCCACTCAAATCTGTTTTAGTAACTAGAGCAGAAAAGTGATGCTTTTTCCTGCCTATACCCTGGACCTAACGTGGTAATAAGATTTTGTAAGTTACCATGTTGACCATTTTTATGATTGTTCCATAAAATTTACCAATAAAAACCACTTTCTGCCTCACATAATGCACTTTCTGCCTCACATAATCACTGTGAGGCACATTCTATCACATGCCAAAGCCCCAGGGAATGATTATAGATCTGCCTGTAAAATGCAGCAATGGGAACATCACCATCTTACCCTCAGCCCTCGGCAGCAGTAAAAGTCCCCAAAGCATCTCAAATGTGTGATGTGTTGGTTGGCTGTGGCTGCTGCGCAGCTGGGACAGCAATAATAGCAGATTGCAGTTAGCCATGCACAAGTACATGTGGGGAACTTGCTTAAGGTCTGCAAGCGAAAGTCTAGGATTGTGCCCAGACATCCTAGTGCCAAAGTATGGTACTCACCCACATTTTCTCATCACAACTCTAGATAAGCAAATCTTTTGGAGATGAGTCAGGATAATGGTTCTTTTTTTTTTTTAATTTTTACTCCATCCATTTGTTATTTATTTCTTTTTTTATTTTGTATTTATCAAGAAAAACAGTAAATTGAATTTAAAATGCTGATAAGTTAACAATAACTATAAAGAAAATAAAAATCATAAGCATGACTTATCAAGGGTGATAATGCAAATAATTTGCTACACATAAAATTACTTTGTGTTCAGCTTTCCCTCTGGATTTTTTTTTTCTATCCCTGTATATCCCCCATTCAAGGTCCCTTCCCCCTCCCGCCACATCAGTTCATTTTCATCACAACTCTAGATAAGCAAATCTTTTGGAGATGAGTCAGGATAATGGTTCTTAAATGCATGCACACTTCAAAATCATCTGAAACGCTTTGATGCATACCTGTCATTCCTACACATGGCACTTGAGAATGAGGATCAGGACCATGTGCGTTCAAGGCCAGCCTGGGATGTATAGTGAGTTTCAAGATAACCTGTATTACATAAAAAACTATGTCCCCTCCCCCCAAAAAAATAGGGAAAGACTACTGGATAATCAGGACGTAACAGAAAATTTGTCCTGCCAGTTCATAAGCATTGCTTTGAATGGATTTCTTCGCAACTCCGTATTTCAAAACACTGTGTTGGTATCTTGAAATCAGACCTACAAGGGAACTTAAACCAATCAAACTACAGGCAGTTTGTTCCCAGAATAACTAGTGACTGACTTTCACTATACTCTGCTAGCTGTTCCCATCTTCAGTCTCTGACTCAATACCTCTTATATGGAGATTTACATTTCTACCGAGTTCCTGCTCAATACTGACTCTGCTCTTTCAGGAACCACACCTTGAGTCAGACAGTGATCCTTCTTTTAAGACTGAATTGTGAGCCATCATCAACAAGGAGCATACTGAGGTAAGGTGGGAGGGTAGGGGATTGTCAAAGAATATTACAGAGGATCAAAATGATAATACTAACAACTAAGACATAGAGAATACTGGCTAGACCAGCAATTCCGATGCACTCTGGGCATTGACTCACTGAACATCCCAGCATCCTTAGACTACAGGTCCTGTAGTTGGATAGGCTCATAGAGTCAGGAAATTGGCTCAAACCAGTTGCCAAAGTATGCACGTAACATACTTTCTTATGAGCCAACCTGGAGTCTGCCTGAAGGCCTACCAACAGGTGTTGTCAGAGGTCCTGATCATGTTCAGTCAATGAAGGGTGATCACTCAATGTCATCAGATAAGGACACAGCCTGAGTGCTGGGAAGAAAGTATATAAGGCTCTCTCCATTGTTGAATAAAAGAGTTAGCTGGTTGCTTTTTACCTGATTCCTAGTGTAAGTGTCTTGGTATACCATGGGGTGAACTCAACACGGCACCGGGTGAAATAAGAATTTCTGGCATGTAATAGCCATGTGGCAAAGTCAACATGGCACCATGTATGGAGGGCACACCCCTAGGCATGGCTACGTAGATCATGCCCACCCCTTCTCTTTAAAAAATAATGCCACATAGCAGCCCACTCTCTCTCCTTTCTTCCCTCTCTTCTTTCCCTCTCTGTCTTTTCTCTCTCCTGTTCTTCTCTGGATACCCACCTCTCGGTAACTCTCTGACATAAACTCTTGTGTACCATCTAGTAGTGAGTGTGTGTATGTCTCTCCCAACGCACAAAACAACTAACACCTAGGGTCTGTATCCTTGACCCTGTGCCTTCTCAGGCCCTCCCTAAGAGAACTGTTAGGATCCTGAACAACAGCAACAGGTTCTATAATATAGTTGAGGCTAAAACAAAGAGCAGTTACATAATTGACCTGCCCAAATTTATGAGGAGAGTTGTCAAAGTGCAAACATAAGCATTGTAGTTCCAGGACCAAAAAATTTAACCACTGAACCACAAATCACAAATGAGATCTGACTATATTTCTGTCAAATGTTAATATAGTGTCATTTCTCTTAAGAGAGGCCTTTGTGCTAGAGAGACAGCTCAGCATTTAAGACTTCCTCACTGTGCAATCATGAAAATGAGAATCACAGCACCAAGTAACAAACTGGGCATCCTGTATACACCTGCAACTCAGCTTCAAATGAGGACCATGTTAGCTTACAGCCTACCTGTGAAAACATAAGCCTGGGTTCAGGAAAAGATCATCCCTCAATGGGATAAGTGGTAGGTGATAAAGGTGAACACTCAGCCACCTATTCTGGTTCTATACACACACACACACACACACACACACACACACACACACACACAGAGAGAGAGAGAGAGAGAGAGAGAGAGAGAGAGAGAGAGAGAGAGAGAGTCCCAATTCTGCACATATGTGAAATACACAAATAAATAAATCTTTAAAACTATAAAAATAGGAGTTCAAAGAAAATTCTAAATAAAATTTTGAATTGTCTCTTCCTATGATTTTAAGAAAAAAAAAAGTGAACTTTTAAATTCCTGACACCGCCCTCTTTCAATATCATGAATATTCAGAAAACTATGGCACTAGCTAATGTCCCCTAAATCTGGAATCAGTATGTTTTCTGTAAAGAACATGATAATGACATTTTAGGCATTTCAGGTCACATAACTCTGATTCAAGTACTCAGTTCTGTCTTTGGATATTATAAACAGTAAAATATGTAAAGATGAGTGTGACCATGTCTCAGAAACACTCTGTTTACAAAAGTGAGCACTGGGCCCTAGTCAGCTGCAGAGTGTAATTTATGAATCTGTCTTAGATTCATCTAGACTGGATTTTTTTAAAGGCTTGCCCATTCTTATTTTCTGTCCTTGAGTGTTTTGCCTATGTGTATGTATGTGTACCACATGGGTGCAGTGCCTGTGAAAACCAGAATGCCAGAAAGACATCAGATACCTGGAACTAAAATCATTGACTGTTGGGAACCACTGTATGGATACAGGGAACCAAAACCCTGGTCCTCTGGAAGAGTAGCCAGTAGTCTAAGTGCGTATCCATCTCTCACCCTAGATATTTTATTCCTACATAACCAGCAGAAACTAGACACTCATCGAAGTGGACTAGGATACGGAGTGGTAAAGTGGACAACATGATCCTGGGGGTGAAGTGGACAACATGATCCTGGGGGTAAAGTGGACAACATGATCCTGGGGGTAAAGTGGACAATAGGATCCTGAGGTTATGCCATAGCTGTAGAGTACTGGCCCAGTGCATGAAAGACCCTAAGTAAATCCCCAGTACCTTCAAAGGTGGGAGAATGGAGTATAAGATGAACAAGATTGATGGCTGTGGCAGTGTGTATGTAATTAATTGCCCACATAAACTCATAGGGATGAAACTATTAGGAGGTGTGGCTTTGCTAGAGTAGGTGTGGCCTTGGAGGAAGTGTGTCACCTAGGACGTAGGCTTTGAGATCTCATATATGCCCAAGCCATAACCAGTGTCTAAGACTACTTCCTGTTGCCTACAGATCAAGATGTATTAACTCTGAGCCCCTTCTCCACCACAATGTCTGCCTGCATGCCACCATGTCACACCATGATGATGGACTAAACTTCTGATACTTTAAGCCAGCCCCAATTGAATGGTTTCCTTTATAAGAGTTGTACACTCATGATGTCTCTTCACAATAGAAACCCTGACTAAGAGCATGGTCGAGGTCAAAGCTTTCAGATAGCTTTTTTTCTAATTATTATCTATTGAAAATCATTATTAAACATTACAAAAAAGCCAAATATTCAGAATAGATAACAAAAAACTCATACAGTAATAAAACTTCTCTTTTCTCTAAAATATATGAAACATAAATATAAAATAAAATCTAAAGCTTCTCAAGCCAGGTTAGGCTCAGCCACAAATAAAGAAAGCACAGTAGGTCACAGCTAATGCCCACAGACGCGTTATGGCCATCACAAATTTCTGCTAAGTAACCCTTCTACAAACCAGAAGTTTTGTTTTGTTTTGTTTCGTTTTGTGTGTGTGTTTTTTAAATCACTTTATTCACCCATCATCTTTCAATGAAAAAAAAATGTTTTTGCTTAAAGTCCACTAATGAGTGGGTACATTCCCTGCTTATCCTTCTGGGTTTGTGAGACCTCGTTCAGGAGAATATTCTCCAAATCCATCCATTTGCCAGCAAATTTTAGTATGTCATTTTTTTCTTACTGCTGAATAGTACTCCATTGTGTAGATATACCACAGTTTGTTAATCCATTCCTCAGGTGAGGGGAATCTATGTTGTTTCCAGGTCAGATAGGCTTTTTTATTAGGATCACTGGAGTGGCTTTTAACTATAATGTTAGTAGGCTCCTGTAATTGGACTATGTTCTGTTACATTGTAAATAATTGTCTTGCTTTCTACTTTAATAAAAACGTTGATTGGCCAAAGGCAGACAGGAAGTGTGGGCAGGGCTACCAGATTGAGAAAACTCTGGGAACAGGAAGAGCAGAACAGAGATGCCAGAGAGAGTCCAGAAGAGACACCAGGAGAAATGCCAGGAGACCCAGAGGAAGTAAGACCAAGATGCTGCTCTGAAAGAATACACCAAGCCTCATGGCTAAAAAAGATAAGAACCATGGATTAGATTAAGAGTAAAGAGTTAGCAAGTTATGTGTGTGGGCCCTAGGTCAATCAGCATAAAATTAATATAAATGTCTGTGTGTTTCTGTGGGACTGTAGCTCTGGACTACAGGCTATACAGGCCAGAAACTTCGTACTACAAATGGTGCACCAACTTGGGTAAAATACACCCACATAAAGCCATAAAAAGCTTAAAAACAGACTAGAGAACAGAAATGGAGCCAAAAGCTGCTTCCAAGTTGTGTCTCTCAAATGGGCCATGGTAAAGAGACTGAGTGGTGTATGGGACTGAATTACAAAATGACAAGTTTGCTGGATGCAGCTTAAGCTGCAATAAGGCCGGTTCATGAGCCTCAGTATAAGCAAGGTGCTGTATATGGTGGATTTAAGCTTTCTGATTATAAGGACAAAAAGGAAACAGAGTCAAAGATGGCTTTTTAGTAGTAGTGTTTTCTTGGATTAGCTCTGTTTGCTGGAGGCAAGCAGAGGCTCACAACTTTTTTAAGAGACACTTCCTGATTCAGTGTTAGCAGCAAAATACTTGTGAGTCTTTTAAGAGGCTCTACTGCCAAATACTTAAATAGAGTTCATGAGCAGCAGATGGCAGTACTTTACTTGGTGATTATATAGACCCTAATATTCCCCAGAGTGGTAATTGTGGGTTCTACCAGTAAAAAGCCAAATTCTATGAAGTTAGACTAGGAACTAGGGGAAGCCAACCAACAATCCTAGCCAAGTCTATAGTCCTTAGCCACACCTTGGCAGATTAAATGTGTGGTCAAAAACAGAAAAATATAAGAAATAAGAGATATATAGTAAAGATAGATTTAAAAACAAAAAACAAACCTCTTAGTGGTTTAGAGTGTATTTTAAAATATGTGTAGTCTTGAAAGAGAAAAGGAAAAAGGATAAAGTCCTTAAAAAAGAAATAGATCAAAATAATAATAATAATAAGCCATGTAAAGATGGAAAATACAAAGCGCGTCTGGATACTGTACGTTACTGTCTTGTCTTTAAGTTTTTTGACTGAAAATGAAGTAGTAAAAGCTGCTAAAAGCCATTTGATTATATATGCTTTTGGATTAATTAAACCTATATATTTTGTAAGTAAGTTGACTTTAAAATTGAAATCAAAAGATATGCTACTTTGGAGAGGAGCTTTTCTTTTTATTTCCACAAAAATGAGAGTCTATGGATTTATTCTTGATTAAAGGAAATAAAGTTTGATTGAAAAAGACCCTCTGAAAAGTTTCCAATAGAAATGGATGACCCAGATGCTTCAGCACTTCCGAGCACCTCTGTTGCAGTATCCTCTGAGCTCTACACAAAACAGCTTTAAGGAGACTGGCTAAGATTACTCCGTCTTACAGACTGTTTCACTAAGGACTTGTCCATAATCTTAAATTTTTCTTTGGGCTCCCATTCAGTGCCCTCATTAAGCAGGAAGTAGTCTAGAGAACTATGCCCACATTTCCAAAAAATGGATTATGGATGTTTGGTTTTATTTACAATATTGGTTTCGAGTTGTTATAGATAATGGTGAAAAAATATACAAAGAAAATTAGATTTGGGGTTCTTATTTTAAAAAGAAAAAAAGGGATATGTAGTAGGACTATGTTCTGTTACATTGTAAATAATTGTGCCACCTACTGGTTTAATAAAAATGCTGATTTGTCAAAAGTAGACAGGAAGTGTGGCTATGAGACTGAGAAAACTCAGAGAACAGGAAGATCAGAACAGAGATGCCAGAGAGGCTCCAGAAGTGACACCAGGAGAGATGCCAACAGACCCAGAGGAAATGAGACCAAGATGTTGCTTTGAGAAGGTACCAAGCCACATGGCTAAACAACATAAGAATCATGAGTTTGTTTAAGAGTAAAGAGTTAGCAAGTTGTATGCCTGGGCCTAAGTCAATCAGCATAAAATTAATATAAATGGCTGTGGGTTTCTATGGGATTGTGGGTCTGTGGGTCTAGACTATAGGATGGACAGACCAGAAACTTCATACTACGGGCTCCTTTCCAGATACAGAGAAGAGGACAATTTTGTTGAATTTTAATACATGTTTAGTAGTGAATATTCACATTTGGGAGAAGGCTGATTTTATATTAAAATCAACTGAAGGCCATGCAGAGAGAAAAGCCTAGGGATATGTCCTGGTTGATTGACCTGCAGAGGATCCAGCCAATGGCAAAACCTAGACATGGGTGAAGATGAATTGAAAAGCCATACTCTGTGCACAAGGCAGCCCTGCTGGGGACCTCAATATCTGGAGCAGAGTCACAGCAGCTTTCATTTGCACTGCTAGAGTTCTTCAAATAGAACCTAGAAGCATAAATAATGGTTGTTTTTAGCATTTTTAAAAAGCATCCAGGGAGCCTTCTAAGAATATTGTAGCTATTACTGAAGATATGTTTAAGCAGTTAAAAGTACTTGCTGCTCTGGCAGAAGACCCAGGTCTGATTTCCACACCCATATGGTGGCTCACAACCATCATTTGATCTAGTTCCAGGGAATCTAATGTCTTCTTCTGGTTTCTGAGGGTACCAAGCACATACGTGGTGTACAGATCCACAGGCAAAGCACACATATATATAAAATAAAAATAAATCTTTTTAAAAATATTGTAGCATAGGTCCTGTTTCTAAGACATACTGATTTATTTAATCTGTATTATTTTTTCCTTTTTTTTAATTAAAACATTAAACATCAAGAAATAGTTGAATGAATACAATGTGAAAATCTAGACACCATAATAATTGAGAATATTTTGCATTATGATAATACATATTACACAAACTATTTGAAAATACTTCACAAATATGACATTTGCTCTTTGAGCACTTCAGCATGCCTTTCCAAAATAAGTGTGTTGTTATACACAGCCACAATTTTATTATTGCATGAAAAAAATACCATTGTTGTTTTACAAATACTCAACCCATAGTTACAACTCCTTTAAAAATTTTTAAACATAAAGTTTGAATAACATTTTACATTGAATTTAATTGGCAAAGTTTCTAATTCTCTCTCATTTTATTTCTTTATTATATTGACCTTTTAAAGAAGATTTTTAGGGGTGCTCGAGAGATGGCTCAGTAGCCAAAAGCATGCTCTCTTCTTACATAACAGTTCCTAGAACTCACATCAGGCAGTTCATTGCCTGTAGCACCAGATGTCAGGGATCTATCATCATCTTCTAGGCTCTAAAGACCACTGCACTCACGTATAAATATATGCACACATATTGTTCACATCATTTAAAAAAATAAAATAAATATTCAAAATAATTTGTAAGGGGGCTGGAGAGATGGCTCAGAGGTTAAGAACACTGACTGTTCTTCCAGAGGTCCTGAGTTCAATTCCCAGCAACTACATGGTGGCTTACAACCATCTATAATGAGATCTGGTACCCTCTTCTGTACACTGTATACATAATAAATAAATTTAAAAAAATAAATGGCTGCACTAATGTCCTCCCTAGTTGGGCAAATTTTTGAAAAATAATAATAATAATTTGTAAGACTTATGCATTTACCTATGTCTATTCATGTGTGCCAAGTGTATAGTATCTTCAAGGCCAGAATGGGATATCAGAACCCCTAGAACTGGAATTACAAACAGTTCTAAGCCCCCAGGTGGGTGCTGGTAACTGAAGGCTGGTTGGTTTTTTTGGAGGGGGTTGTTTGGTTTTGTTTTTTTCAAGAGTAACAAGTGCTTAACTGCTGAGCTGTTTCTGTAGATGTACACTAATGTTTAAAGCAACAGAGCCAAATAGAGGGCCCTGCAATTTATACGGAGCTGACTGTCTCTTCTAGTATTATTTAACTTGCATATGGTTTCTGAGGGCCATATAAATTAAAGTCTAATGGGATAGATTAAGAAAAAGCACTTGGCCAAAGTATACCTCATAGCAAATGGGACTTACATTACAGTAGATGGGATATACCATACTTATTTAAACTATGGGTTATATAACCTTCTCTGTGGGCCACATAACTGAATGTGTTGAGTTTTATTCTTGGATAAAGGAGTGACCATCCTACCTCTCCATTAAATTACTATTTTTCTCCTCTAGTAGCCTCTGAGATCATTGAGGTTGGATGTCAGAACCAACCAGGTTGAGACCCAATAGAAGTTCCTGGTCAAAATAATGGAATCTTTCTCTAGCCTTGATGGAATCATAAGATTATGATATGTCCCAAATATGAGAACACTACATACTATTGTCTCCTCCTCTAAGAGTTAATGCAAGTGGACCTGTCAATCAGATGGCCAGGAGTTCACGTCTCAGGAAGGCTGATTTACCAAAAATCATGCTAAGGCATGGGAGAACCAATTATCTCATTGATGAGATCAGGTACATTTGCAAACACACACACACACACACACACACACACACACACACATATATATATATATATATAGAGAGAGAGAGATACTCCAGCCCACAAATGTCTCTCCAGCAAAATTCTTTCTAATTTTAGGATCCATCAAGGATACTTGCCTAAAATAATTGTTTCAAATTTTTTAATCTTTTATTTTTATTTAATTATTAATAAAATTCCCTCCACTGTTCTCCCTCCCTTCTCTTCTCCTGATCCCTACCCCACCTCCCTCCCTCCCTCAACCGTGGTCCCCATTCACTCCTCAAAGTGGGTAAGGCCTCCTTGAGTAGTCAGCACAGATTAACATCCCTTCCTCTCTGTATGAAGGCTGAGTGAGGCATCCATCCCACCATAGGGAGTGGGCTCTAAAAATCCAGGATAAATAAACCAGGATAATTCCCGGTCTCAAAGCCAGAGGGCCCGTTAACAGCCTGTTCAAAGCAACTGTCACCCTCACTCAGAGGGCCTGGTTTGGTCCCAGGCAGGCTCTCCAGCTGTCAGTCCAGAGTCGGTGAGCTCCCATTAGCTCAGGCCAGCTGTCCCTGTGGTTTTCTCCCTCTTGGCCTTGCCCCTCCCCCTGCTCCTCTAGCGGCTCCTCCCTCTCTTCAACTGCACTCCAGGAGTTCGGCCAAGTGTTGGGCTGTGGGTGTCTGCATCTGCTTCCATCAGTCATTAAATATAGGTTCTATGATGAGAATTAGGGCAGTCACCAATCTGACTACAGGGGAAGGCTAGTTCAGGCATCATCTCCAGCAATGCTAGGAGTCTTAGCTGAGGCCTTCTTGTGATTTCTCTAGCACCAGGTTTCTCCATAAACCCATGATGGCTCACTCTGTCAAGATGCCTCTTCCAATGCTCACCCTTCTCCATCCTTCTCCTAACTCAGTTATCTCACTCATGTTCCCACCCCCTATCCTCTCCCTTCTATGTCCCCCTCCCAGTTTACCCAGTATTTCTTAACCATATCTCCTTCCTGGGGCAATCCATGTGTATCTCTGTTAGGATCCTTCTCTCTACCTAGCTTTTCTGAGGTTGTGGAATCTAGCCTGTTCATCCTTTGCTTCTTATTTACTATCCACTTATGAGTGAGTACATACCCTGTTTTAATGCAGATCATGAGAGTCCAGCTCCCATGATCCACCTCAGAGTAATAAAAGGAATGTACCTCAGAGTAGCTAAGGGGATAATTATGAACTGACTGGTAAATTTAAAAAGCATCCACACCTTCTGATGGTAACTTTCTCTTTTCCTTCTTAGAACCAGTCTCCAACTCTGTCTCCATGCAGCTGCCCATCTCCACACTGCTGCATTCTATACATACAACTACATATGGTTATACATCTCTATACACAGGTAAATCCATTTTCACATGTCAGTACATCTACCTTTTACATACATTCTCTTCGACAGCTCCTTTTACACGGTTTCATCGTTCTTGCCTCCACATAGTTACAAATCTCCATACAGACATAGCTATTCATTTTATATACATAGCCCTCTCATTATATAACATTTTACATTGCTCTTACACATTATCTTACAGCTCTTTCCATAGTGCCTATACATAGCAACAAGTCTTTCATATAGCCTTGTCTCTCTCACACACATACTCACACACATATGCTTCTGCATCATTCACTCACTTTTGCTCATCATTCTCTCTCCATTCATTCTCTCGCATATCTCTCACCCTCTTTTTAAGCAGCTTCTGCTACTCCTCTTCCTCCTCATTCTTCTCTTTCATCTCTCATTCAGCCCACAAATCCTCACATTCATATATACTCATTCCTCCTTCTCTCTTCCCCTCTACATTGCTGCTGCTCCCTCTCTCACTCACACTCACATTCTGCATAGCTTCATCCCTACATTGCTACTGCACCCCCTACATTGCCAAACTCTGGACAAATACATGCTACATTTTCTCCAGGGCACAACCCATTCTTATAACATATGAAGTCATACAGTTATTCTCACGCTAGTCAAGTCACAAAGACTGGTCAGTGTAAATGCTTGGCCTTGCACGTAATTTTTTTTTTTTACCAGACAGAGAATGATACTGAAATTTGGGACATAACAATAACAGTAGCAGGTTGAACCTTGAGTAGTCAGGGTATGTGCAGAAAGTCAACTATTGCAAGGGGTTATGTCTCAGAACAGTCTGGCCTTGATTTAGCAATAAACAACACCTGGGAATTAGTCTTTGTATATTTTTTTGTAGGAACAGTTTAGTCTGTATGAATTTGTTCTGAAATCTAAAATTAGTTGTCTGTGAGCCTGAAACTACCATTACTTTTCTGTGTCAGTAAAGAAGAATATTTTAGTATTATTTCTATACATTAGACTTGACTATCCACAACTACAAGTGTGCTTAAAGATGTAAGACACACTACCAAAGGGCTGTGGAAAGAACCCCACAGCTATTCTTAATAGGGAGACATAGTAATGGCATCTAAGAAAGTTAAAGATAGAAAACAACCTGTATCCACAGGCAGTCATCCAACTGGCTTTGCCTAGTGGAGCCAGTTGACGGATATCCCCATGGACTTTGCTTAGTGTGGCTATGATTATGAATGTTGTTTTAGTGGGACTCCTCCATGGACTTTGCCTAATTGGGTTCCTCAACACAGAGTCATTCATGGGGTAGGTTGACCTGTAAAATACTGGCTGTTATCTGCTGAATACTCCCTTCGCAGTGTTTGTCTTTCTGGGTCTGAGTTACCTCATACAGGATGATTTTTTTCTACTTCCATCCATTTGCCTACAAATTTCATGATGTCACTGTTTT
Source organism: Sigmodon hispidus (assembly GCA_004025045.1). Classification (NCBI taxonomy): domain Eukaryota; kingdom Metazoa; phylum Chordata; class Mammalia; order Rodentia; family Cricetidae; genus Sigmodon; species Sigmodon hispidus. Next base: position 16,715 of record PVIH01017078.1, read on the forward strand.
TAACCATTAAGTAATACTCCATTGTGTAAATGTACTCCAATGTGAAAATGTATTTTCTTTACCAATTCTTCAGTTGAGGGGCACCTAGATTGTTTCCAGGTTCTGGCTATTACAAATAATGCTGCTGTGAACATAGTTGAGCAAGTGTCCTTATGGTGTAGCTGAGCATTGAATCATACATGTATGTGTATAACCATGACAACCATTAAGATACAGCATAGTTCCTTACACCCCTTCAGATTCTCCTGTGACCCACTGCAGTTTACTCCTCCCCCAATTCTAGACTGGGCAGTCCCTTTAGATTTGCATTTCCCAGAACATCACGTTCTTGAGATCAAATGTTATGTAGCCTTTTGAGTCTGGCTTCTTACATTTAGTAAGATGCTTTTGTGATCCATCAATGTTGTTGCTAGAGTATGCATTTCTTTCTTACTGCTCAATAGTACTTCATTGCCATCATTTCATTATATATTTACCCTATGGGGTACTTGAGCTGCTTACATTTTTTATTAGTTATGAATAAAATCATGGAAATGTTTGTGTTCCTGCTTTCCTGTGACTGTTAGTCCTCATTTCTCCTAGGGTAAAGTCTTATGTAATAGATTCGCTAAGTTATCTAGTATAGTATGATGGTCAGAAACAAAGTCACACTCCATGTTAGCTGCATATATGAACTGTATCACTGTTTTTCACACCTATCATCCTTCCTGTTTTTCAGTTGGCATTCTTTCATGAAGTACAGTATGTCTCATCACAGTGCTTTTCAAAGGCACAATGACTACTGAAGCTTCCCAGGCTGTTACTGATTCACAGATGAGATTTATAGCAGTTATGTCCAGGAGCAGCAAGCAATTTGTTTTGTTTTTTCATTTTTTGTGTCTTTTATTTTTTTATAACTGTGTATTTAGACATGTTTGTCCTACATTTTAAAATTGATAACAGCTTTCATTTTTATTGGTCAGATTCTCCTGAATTTGCCTCCTTGGAAGCAAATTCTAATTTTACAGTCCTGAAACCCATCTCCTGAGCTATGAACACTGCTTGCTGGCCCAATAATATTTCCACTCTCATCTTGAATTTGCCTGAACATGGTCCTAGAAGTAGCTGATTCCCCAGAGACCTGACTCTTCAATGCAGTTGGAAGCAAAATGTTGACTACAGGTGTTCTGTGGCTACTGGGGCTTCATCGCTTTTGGAATCTTTCAGTTGACATACACGATACCCACCCTCACCACACACACTAAATAAATACCAGGATGTGTCCTCGTTTACATTCTGAATTCATATCACTATTTGCAGCTAATAGTAGCCTCCCAGCACCTTTGATTTTTGTTTGTATTGCTCTTTCTTTACACCAGACATTTGGTTCTTAATAAAACTAACATATGTAGTCATTAGTTCTGTGTCCAAACCCAGAAAAACCAATTCCATAGTTACAAAGCTGCCTCTTGCTGCAAAGTAGCTGGTTGGGGAAGCTGGTCCCTTCACCGTTCTCTTTGTCATTAACACAGGATTGGAGTTGGAGTGCCGACTTCAAAAGACAAGTCTTCATCTGGGTGGATGTTTCCAGTTTGGCAGATAATTGTGTGGTTTTGTTTCCATTTATTGTCATGTTTAGAAAGCAACATAAATATATTTTCCAAGCTCCCCAGTGCAGAACATGAGTGAGAATCCATCTCTCTCTCTCCTTTCTTCTTCTTCTCCTCCCTCCTTCCCTCTCCCTCTCCTTCCCCCTCTATTTCTTTTCCTTGTTCTGCTCTGTTTCCTTGATGAAATAAGGCCTTCTGTAGCTTTCTCCCTACACCCATAGACCTTGCTTTCATCCCACCTGTCAAGGGTGGCCTTTCCCTCCTCTGAACTCCAATGGCTATTCAGAATAGGCATCCTAAAATATTTGTGATTGCAGCCTTATGTCCAGTATCAGTAGATGATTTTTCTAAAGGGCCAGATGAAACTATTTCAGGCTTAGTAATCACACACATCTACTCTGCACACATTTTTTTTATGATCCTCTACCTTCTTAACAGTCTGTAAAGACAGATGGTGTCCTGAAATACATAGCCACCTGAGCCACAGTTTGCTAACACCTTTCTTACACCATCCTCCTAATCCACATACATTGTGGACAGGAAAAATACCACATTCACCCCTGTGTGCCCCACTTACAACACAATATGTGGGAAATCTTCATGGGATCTATCTGTGTTTTGTTCTCTTACAGCATACTTAAAGGGTATTGCTAATACTCTAAACAATTGTGCTGTACAATACTAGAAAATGGTTAAGTGTAAATGTAGTGTGTCAGCTACAATCACCTGTGCATACACTTGGATACATGCTCAGTCAGTCACTTGCCTAAGGTGACACAGAGGGTGACCATGGAGATGATTGTTTCAATCTTGGGTTCTTGAGACCAAACACAAATATCCAAGGGAGAAGGTAAGGAAGGAGAGAGAAGTATTGAAATTCCATCTGTGTAACCCTAAAATTGGCTAGCAGTAGCTATGAAGGTATAGGTAGAGAGAATTCTGTGTCTGCAAAATACTCTTTTCAAAATTGGAGATATTTACATATCTACAAAATGATGTCTTTGGGAAGACATAAGCATAAGTTCACTCAAGTTCCATATCTATTTTACACACATTCTAAGATGATTTTACATGATAATTTTAATGAATGGGCTTTTTAGTTGTATTTTATTTTTTTATTTTTTTTCCTTCTTTATTTTGTATTTAACAAAAAAAAGTAACATGAATTTAAAATGAGGAAAAGTTAACAATAACTATGAACAGGATAAGAATCATAAGCATGGCTTATCAAGGGTGGTAATGCAAATAAGATTGCTACACATATATTTACTATGTGTTCAGCTTTCCCTCTGAAATTTTTTTTTTCCCATCCCTGTATATCTTCATTCAAGGTCCCTTTCCCCTCCCACCACATCTTGACATTTCTCTTCTCCACAACTCCCCATCCCTTCGCTGGGCAGGGAGCAGACAGTCCTATGGTCCCACTGACCCAATAGTTGTATTTTATTACATGAGATCAAGTGAGAAATTTTCCACTTGTGTATCTAAAAAAAAAAAGTTTTGTATATTCAGATTAGTGATGCTTAGCCTAAATCCCATCCTTTCCTCATTGGAGTAAGGGCCAATGAAAGGGCCTAAAAGCTCTGGCTTCTAGAAGATACCATCCTTTTCTGAAAGTGGAGCAAAATTGACACTGGAGACAAAAGAAAGACCTGAGCGGGTTCCTGGGCTTTGACCATTGTATCTGCTAGAACTCAGAAACACAAGCAGGGCATGGTCAGGGCTTGTGGAGTCAGTTTCTCCCCTGAGCAACTTTCTAATTCAGCTCCCCATTTTTACCCTAGCTCAAAATGTTTATTTTTACTAGAGAAAAGAAACAAATGGGAAGAAGGAACAGCTTCTTCACAGTCTTCTGTCTGTGCTCTGGGAAGTCTTTACGGACACTCTGTCCACCTCAGCTGGAGCCTGGATGTCCTGAAGATGTTACTTCCCAGGGCCCAGACCTCCACTCAGCCTGAGCAACTCACATCTGATAGAAAGAGCTTTCTTTGAGGTTGTTGCCAAGGAATCTAAAGGTCTGTTTGAGGCATTTTTATCCTAAGAAAATTTATTTCCACATGCAGTTGGGATGAAAAGTATGTGAAACCCATCCAAAACAAAGGTGCTTTACACTGCTTGAAGTTATGGTGCTATTCTTTCTGTTGGTCTATCTTAAGCCACATGTTGCAAATGAAAAGACGAGCTTCCAAGCCAAGCCATGCTCTGAATAAATTAATCCCTCCACGAGTCCTTGTGACTACAGCCAAAGATTATGCCTGCTGCTGCATTTTAAGTCACAAACAAGCTGAACATCTCAACTATTTCTGCTGTCTTTAAAATATTAAAATGCAAGATGGTTGTGATAGTTGTTGACGTTTGTTATACTTCTAATGAACAATTAGTCTGCAAGAATATTAACAGGAAATTCCATTCAGGAGATAAGCAGCTGTCCCTGTAAGCCTTCAGATCACGGGACCTAAAATCTTCTTTATGTGGCTTCTGTTTGTTGAATACTCAGCATTCCTACATGTCCCAAAGGAAATGCACTTAAAATAGTTTTTATGGCTAATTTTGACTCACAGTTTTGGAAAGAAAAAAAAAACAGCTTTTAAGGTTGATTTTTAGTCTAATGGTAGTTTGTCAGCTATGAATATTTATCAATGCCTTTAATTACCATATAAACTTCAAATACCAGTCTTCAACCAATGACTGACCCCAGTAATTACCAATCTGAATTGCAATTCTAAAGCCAGCCTTACGAACTCAGATTTCACAAAATACATTATTATTATTTTATTCTTGCAGGAAACTTCTAAGAATTACCTCTTGTAAAAAAGAAAAAGATACTAAATCTTCAATTTTTGAGCCAGTAAAACATGCAACATAACACTTACATGGCAGCTCTGGAGTTATTGGGGACACAGATTAAATGACAGAGAAAAAGCAGAGCAATAAAGAATATGGGTAAGATTTTATCAGTTCATAGATTTCAAAGACCATAAACTACTTAGTATATGAAAGCACACATCTATCTTCAAGAATACTTTTTACCTGGATGGTGGTGGTACACACCTTTGCTCCCAGCACTGGAGAGGCAGAGGCAGGAAGATTTCCAAGTTTGAGACCAGCCTGATCTAGGACAGCCAAGGATACACAGAGAAACTTTATCTTTTTTTTTTTTTTTAACATGGTTATCCTTTATCTTAACTACTTAATACACAATGTCTCTTCTCTCTTCGACTGTTTACATGGTTAAGATTTGTTTTATTATTATTATTATTATTATGAATAAAGAAGTCACACTTTCTATCCTTGTATATCCTTATTCAAGGTCCCTTCCCCCTCCCATCACATCAGGTCATTCTCTCTTCTCCACAACTCCCCATGCCCTCCCTGGGCAGGCTGTCCCAAGGTCCCACAGTCCCAATATTGCTTAGTTCAGCCTCCACTCCTGGCAAATCCAGTTTTTTCTCCCCAACATCAAGACTGACTCAGGTGTTCCTCTACAGGAGAAACTCTATCTCAAAAAAATTTTTTTTTTCAACACCACATAGGAAGTAGTTTCTCTTTACATGTTTTTCTTAAGAGTTTAGTGAGTTTTGTCATCTAGAGTTATCTTTTCTCACATACAATCTCTTGTCATCTAGAGTTTATCCTTTCCTCACTTCGGGAGCAATTTTAGTGCTCCTCATTTATGCATATTTGTGATTTTATATAAGTTCCAGTTACCAAATGATTCCTTTGTGTTTACAATATAAATTCTATCTAGTACTTATAAAGCCACACTGGGTATTTCACATGTTGTAGTCTACATACTGTTTATATTGAACTTTCTATAGATAGCAATAAGAAAAAAATACAAACTCATCCATATGAAACACTGAATCTTAATCTCACATACATATGGAAGGATGGGGATACCTCAGCCAAGTGAAGTCATTGCAATATCAGGGGGAAAAAATAGAATGGCAGCTTTGTGAAAGTATGCAACATTAAGTTTTTCACAAAGGGGTAAAGGCTCCATCAAAGGTTCACTTACAACCCTTCATGCATGAGCCCTTCTATAGCCTCCTTCCTAAATGCCATCCCCATCTGCCTTCAGGATCCCTCTGCCTAGTGACCCATCTCCCTAGCACCATACCCCTATTACTATGAGGCCCATCTGTCTTCATCTAGCTTGCCTGCTTCTCATCCTCTCAGACACCAGTAAACTCAACCCTCTTTGATAACTTGTCCTTATCACTAAACTACTTCTGAGCAGGCATTTCCTGAATGATGTTTATTTATAAATTATCCCTGTGTATCCCCTAAATTCAAGGCATGTATCAAAAATCAGCAAAGTTAATATCCTTCCTTTTTAAAATTCAAAGAACACACAAGCATTCAATTTTTCTCTTTATTTCCCTCATATTCTTTTGGGGTACAAGCCCCCTTTGCAACTTGGGCAATCCCCCTTCAAAACAGCCACCACAGAAACATTTCTGAAATAATAAGAGATCATAATTAGGATCCTGTCTTTAAGTCCTGCAATTATGGTCTTTAGTTTTTACTCTGACATAAGACCACTACCACTCCAGATTTCTGTTTGTGCCCAAACAGTTTCAAACAGACCTGGCTATAAAGATAAATACATATGCACTGAGATAAACAGAACCATGCACTTTGAGAGAGCTTAGTCAGTAAAATGTTTGCAGCTCACACATGAAGATTCAAGTTCAATATTCAGAAGCCACATAATAAAAAGCTGGACAAGGTGTCACATATAAATGGGCAGATCCCTGGCTCCTGGGTCAGTCATTCTCTTCTGACCTTCTTGATGTATTCCAGGCTAGTGAGAGTCCCCATCTAAAACACGAGGTGGGGGCTCACGTACTATGGGTGCCTGCATAAGCATGAGTTCAGACTCTCCTGTAACCATATAAAAAGCAGCACCCTCTGGTAAAGAAAGGCAAATCTCTGAAGCTCATTGTCCAGCCTAGCAGTGGATAAGCCCCAGGTCCAGTGAGACACTATGAAAAAGTAAAGCAGAAGAACAATTAAGGAAGACACAGAGGCCAACTTCCAGCCTCCATATAGGCACAAATGTGCATGCACACCCACCAGAATACAGACATGTATATATGCCATATACACACATACACATGTACACACATACAAAGTAAAGTGAATGACATCTTAAAAAAAACACACCTAAACATAACCTTTGTCCTTCACATGCATAAATGCACCTGTACATCCACATCAACATGCACACACAGAAAAACACAGCTGTTGAGAAAGACAAGATACCTTGAACTCAGGAGGTCCTGAGTTTGATCACCAGGACTCATGTTTTAAAAAAACAAAACAAAATAGATGAGAAGACTTCTGGGTAATTAGGAATTTTTTTCTTTAGAGGTTTGGTCACTGCTAAGTTGCATATGATCTCAATGGATGATCTCACACTTATAAGCATTGGTTGGACTTGGCAGTTTATGAAGTAGGAAAAGAAGAAAGAAGAAGACAAGGAAGAAGAGGAGGAGGGGGAAGAAGCCATGAATATGAATGTAGGATAAGGTAGTCCTGTCATATGAGAGATGGTGAATGGTTAGCTTTTAGCAAGCCCCAGCCAGAGAAGTCTATCAGTCATTGAAGAGAGTTGCATGCAGCCGCGCCTTAAAGATGGCGCTGGCTTCCACCCTCCTCCTTCCCAACGGTGAGTGCTCTCAGTGATAAACAACTCCATAATTGGCTAAGGCTAAGAATTTGGCTTGCTTCCATGTACCTGGGCCTATGGGTAGTACCCACATGGCACACTAGAGTTGGCTGCCCAGGGGCTATTTAGGCTGCTGGTGGGTTTCCCCAGGGTCAGAAGAAGATTGTTCAAGGTTCCTGAATAAACTGCTGAAAGAAGAGCTCAGTGTTGTGTCTTCCTTGCTGGTCGAGGTGGTTGGGACAAGTCATAAATCCAAAAAGTAATTCTATGTTCACCCCAACATATGCCAAGGTAGTTTATTTACATGAGATCCTATATAGCCCTGCTTATCATCCACAGCCACCTCTCTATCCCTGGTGCCACCAGCCTCTGCCTCTTTTTAGGATCCCTCACATTTATGTTCAGTTCCCACTGTCCTTGATGCCCACACCCATTTACCACCACTTTCTCACTCTACTGCAAAGAAGTGTCTTCAATCTGTCCCCCCACACACTCTCTACTGCTAATTAACCCAGGTTTTCAGAATTCCTTGCTTCAGTAATTATATCTGTTTGTCCTACCAGCCTCTGGGCTCTTCAAATAATAGTTCTAGCTCAGTTACCTTTCGTGAGAAAGTTTAGGTTACATGATTATTCCCAATTGACAACATTCATTTTATACCATAAACCAACACATACCCACCTACTTTTGTTTTAAAACTTTTATTTTTAAAGATAAAAATTTATATAACTCTAAAACATGACTATCTGCTTTAAAATTATAAACATATATTACTCCTTTATCCTTTGAAAGTCACCTCCTCCCATGACACAAACCCTTACAAAGTCACACCTGCCCTAAATTTTCAGAATTCAAATCTCTTACTTAGATGATAACTTTATTTTGTTTGTTCGTTTGTCTGCCCAGTTAAAGAAATGTACCATTGTCTCTGCCAGCTCCACCAGTCACCAGAAATAGTTATTCTTGTATAAGGGTGTAGAGGGTGAAAGCAACCAACAAGAGGTGGAATTCTGTTTAGTTCATGAAAGAAAATTAGATGAGTATAATGAGTGAGAAAAAGAAAAGCAAAGAAGCCAGGAAGGGGAAGGAGGGTAGGAATAGTTCTCAAAGAAGTGGGAAAATGAAATAAAATAAAATGAATGAAAATGTCCAAGTACTATCTTGAAGAATAGTGGAGTCTGTTACTTCATTATTGGTTTAGTTATTTTGTTTGTTGTGTGTATGTATGTGAGTGCCGGTATGCCATGGGGAAGAGGGGTAAGAGAGTAACTCAAGAGTAGGTTTTCTCTTCTACATTGTGAGGGCCAAGGAGGGAGTTCAAGTCATCAGGGCCCTAAACCTGAGTCATCTCTCTGTTTCCATTGCTCAACTTTAGATTAAGTTCTCTATGCCTCTGTGACCTACCTTGTCATCAGACTACCAACAAAAACATGCCCTATTCCACTGATTCATGTGTATTCATTTACTTATTTTTTTATGTGTATACGTGTGTGATGCATGAGTTTATATGTACCATGTGCATGCAAGTGTCCCAGGAAGCCAGAAGAGGGCAATGTACCCCAAGGTATTGGAAATATACATTGTGGGATACCACACAGGCACTAGAAACAGAACCCAGGTCATCTGCATTCTTTTTTTTTTAAACTTTATTTATTTATTTGCCTTGGAGTTTGCCTAGAACTGGAACTACAGACAGTTGTTAGCTGCCATGTGGGTGCTGGGAATTGAACCCGGGTCCTCTGGAAGAGCAGACGGTGCTCTTAACCGCTGAGCCATCTCTCCAGCCCCATCATCTGCATTCTTAATTGCTAAGTGTGGTGGAATGATCTCTATATGATGTAAATAAATAACTGTTTGGACCCATGCAGGGCACTATAGATGTGAGTAGAGAATTAGAGGCAGCCAAGTAGAAGGAGGGTGGAGTTAGTCATTTTGTATTGGACCTCTAAGAGGAGCAGACATGTAAGAGGTATCGGCCAGCCACGGGCTGAGCCACGTGGCGGGAAGATTAATAAAAATGAGTTAATTTAAAAAAAAAAAGAGTTAGTTAGTAATGGGCATAAGACATGGGCCAAACAGTATTAAAGTATATAAGCATGTAATTTTATTTTTTTTGAGAGACAAAAGCCGTGGGCGTGCAAATTAAGTTTTAATTTGCCGGCGCTATACGTGCGCCAGGTCACAAACTTTAGCCTCAAACAGGCCAAAAAAAACATATTACAACAGATGGCGCCCAATGTGGGGCACAAACACCCACATAAAGCCTAAAAAAGTTTAAAACGGTTTTTTAAATTGCATATTTAAATTAATTTATGATAAAGAGACAGCGTAGTGTTCAGACAAAAATTTAAAAATGGCGCGTCCATGGCACACAGCTTAAACTCATACGTTTCATGACAGGATTGGCACAAATATAATTGATTTAAGGTTTTTAATTATACTAAACAAAAAAAAAAACAGTTTAAAAACGTTTTTCTCGTAACAGCATTTCCTGAGCCCGCTCTTTGCCGACAGCGGCAGACCAACAGCGGGCTCCTCTGCCATATTAAAAAGCTGCCAAGAGGGGCGGAGTCAGCAATTAAAGTGATACAGACATTTTAAAGCTCTTTGAGTTAAAAAATAAATAAAGATTCTCAATAAAACAGATTTAAACTCTCAAAACCTCTAAACGGGGTACAATGTATGTAAAATATACATAGGCTTCAAAAAAAATAAAAATTAAAAAATTAAAAAAACCCTTTAAAAAAATAAAAATAAAAATTTAAAAAAAAGCCATATAAAGATGACAAATAAACAAAGAGTCTAAATTATGTTTATTTTGTTTTCTTTTAATTTTTTTAACTTTAAATAAGCTAACTACAAAAACATAGTTAATTGCTGAGGCTGCTAAATACATATACTTTAAAAATATTTTAACTTTAAAATCTGTTTATAAAAATATGTTACTTAAAAAAAAGTTTCTACTTTTGTCTCCACAAAAAATCAAAACCTATAAATTAGTTCTAGACAAATGTAATTCCATCTACCAAGACCACCTAAATAAACATTCTCAACTTCCAAAAAGTCAGTTAAAATAATCCAACTTCAAAACCCCATAAAATTGTCATCGTCCTTTAACAACAAAAAATAATAAAAAAAAACTTCGTCCAATTTCCCAAAAATATTTCTTATTAATACTTGTTTTCATTATAAATAGTTAATAGTCATAGTCAATTTCTTAAAAAAAAAAATTGGGGGAGGAGGATATGATATAAAAATAATTAAAAAAAATAAATTTTAGTTTATTAATACAAACTTAAAGTCAATTTTGTTATACTATATATATTTTTCTACTCTTAATTAAGATATGATGCTGATATAACTCATTTAAAATTATAATATATAATTAAAAATATAAATTAATAGTCATCTATAATAAACAAACTTATAGTTATGTTAGTTAAGTTTTTATAGATATACAAAAATATATTTCAATTAAATAAATAGTCTTCAAACACTTCAAAGACATGCAGAATATGGCATTTAAGATATTTTAAGAACTTAGACTTTTCTGGACAGTGAGACAGTTCTGTTCCTGGCAGCATCAATGTATTTCAGAGAAAGGATGGGCATTGAAAAAACTTCATGTGGAATTTACTTTGTGGCAACAGTTAGCCACCGGACAAGAAACTGTTCTGATATTGACTATTTGATAGTATGCTGTATAAACTGGACATGCAGGTTCCATAGGAAAGTGACCTCTGAATGTGGGCAGAACAAGCCGAGATGGTCCTTCAGGTTCCTGCTTTGCAGAAAACATTGCCAGACATTCTTCAGGACACAAGGAGAAGCAACTGATGAACTGTGTCAGATTTCCTGCATCACTAAAAGGTTTGCCAGAGACTTTGGGCCTAATGGCTGAAGATGGATGCCCCAACGTTACAAAGGAACTTTGGGTGACTGTCCAGGCAGATAAATGTCATCTCTGTCATTTTCTAGACTTTGGAAGTTGCTTGAACTTCCTGTTTATTTGCATAATATTATATCCTTCTGTGGTCTTTGATGTGGTTGAAGGTTTAATAATTATAGGTATAGTTCTTTTTAGTTTAAAAAATATATTAGATATAAAACTTTAGACTCACAATGATAAGATAGATAATAAAATATTCTCTTCAATTTTGGAATACAAATAGACTGGATATTGTGACTATAATTCTTGCTTGAGAGCTGTTCTGTTGTGTGTAATTTTGCTATATAAAAATTAAAACCTTCCTTTTTAATTAGACAGAAAAGAGGAAATGTGGTGGAATGATCTCTATACGATGTAAATAAATAACTGTTTGGACCCATGCAGGGCACCATAGATGTGAGTAGAGAATCAGAGGTAGCCAAGTAGAAGGAGGGTGGAGTTAGTCACTCTGCATTGGACCCGCAAGAGGAGCAGACATGTAAGAGGTACCGGCCAGCCACGGGCTGAGCCACGTGGCGGGAAGATTAATAAAAATGAGTTAATTTTTTAAAAAAGAGCTAGCTAGTAATGGGCATAAGACATGGGCCAAACAGTGTTAAAGTATATAAGCGTGTAATTCATTTCTTTTGAGAGACAAAAGCCGCGGGCGCACAAACCAAGTTCCAATCCGCTGGCGCCACACGTGCACCAGGTCACAAACTTTAGCCTCAAACAGGCCAAAAAAAAAAACATACTACAACAGCTAAGCTACTGCTCATGCCACACATATGCATTAGAAGGCAGTAATAAACAAGGGTCATCATTTGACTTTGGGTTGATTCCAAGGAAAGAATACAGGAGCAGCTGCAAGGCATGGCACAGAACCACAGAAGTGACTAATCAAGACAAGTATGTTCAGAAAATTGGGCAATAGCTTTGACCTTCTGTTGTCTGCTGGCTGGGATGTTTAAGCAGATCTAATCTAGGTCTCAGATGAGGATGGAATAACCTGTTGACATCTGGCTCACTGCATATGTAACTCCACTGTTTTTGGATCTCTGCCTAGATGACGTACTAAGTGGGAAATGCTTCAAAGACAGAAGCCATAACTGGTATTTTTAGTTAAGCAGGGTGCTTGCACTATGATGAGTGGTGACAAATATTAATATCATTTTGTAAGTTTTAAGTATTTAATGAACACTAAGAAGTTATTTAATCAAAGCACTTGAAAAAATACTCAACATTTTTAGCCATCAGAGAAATGCGAACCAAAACAACTTTGAGATACCACCTGACACCTGTTAGATTGGCTAAGATAAAAGACACAGATGACAGCCTATGCTAGAGAGGTTGCAGAGCAAGGGGAACACTCCTCCATTGTTGGTGGGAGTGTAAACTTGTTCAGCCACTCTGGAATGCAGTATGGTGGTTTCTCAGAAAACTGGGTATCAATCTCCCCAAGGATCCAGCAATATCACTACTGGGTGTATACCCTAAAGACCCACAGTCGCACTCCAAAGGCATTAGCTCAACTATGTTCATAGCAGTGTTATTTGTAATAGCAAGAACCTGGAAACAACCTAGATGCCCCTCAACTGAGGAATGGACTAACAAACTGTGGTACATCTACACAATGGAGTACTACTCAGCAGTAAGAAAAAATTATATCCCAAAATTCACAGGCAAATGGATGAATTTGTAGACTATCTTCCTGAGCAAGGTCTCACAAACCCAGAAGGATAAGTAAGGGATGTACTCACTCATTAGTGGACTTTAAGCAAAAGCATTCTTATTTCATTGAAAGATGATGGGCAACTAAAGTGATAAAAAATAAATAAATAAAGTAGATTCAATAATCACTCTTTAAAAAAAGTTATTTAATCATGATTGGTAATGTGGTAGTTTGAATGAGAATACCCCCTGTAGGCCCAGATGTTTGAATAATTAGTCACCAGTTAATGGAACTGTTTGGGAAGGAGTAAAAGGTGTGGCCTTCTTGGAAGAGGTGGGACACTAGAGATGGGCTTTGAGGTTTCTAAAGCACATTCCAGGCTCTCTCTCTCTCTTTATCCCTCTCTTTCTGAAAGTTTTGGCTCTCATCACTTCTCTAGCATGATGCCTACCTGCCTGCTGCCACATTTCTCATTGTGATAATGGACTAACCCTCTGAAACTATAAGCAAAAACACAGTTAAATTCTTTATTTTAAAAGTTGTCTTGGTCATGATGTCTCTTCATAACAATAAAACAGTAAGACAGATAAGCAAATATTCTACAACTGATAATTAAAACTATTATTAACCAACAGCACACTGGATTTTTATATTTACTATGTAATAAAATTAATTTAATTGTTCTTAATGTTTTCCTGGGATGAAAACATGCTTTTGTGATATCAATCTCTGTGCATAATCATTGGCCTTCAATTATTATTTTTCTTTTCTGTTATTTTTTATTATTTAAAACAATTTTTTAAAGTTAAGTATATTTTAATCATATTCTTCCCATCTCCCCAGTCCTTATAGATTCCTTCTCCCTCCCTACACACCTAACTTTAAGTTTTTTTCTCAAAACAAAACAAAAAAGTCCATTAAAAAGTACCCCAAAAAACAGAGCTGGAGAGATGGCTTAGTGGTTACGAGCACTGGCTGCTTTTCCAGAGGACACAGGTTCACTTCCTAGCACCTACATGGCAGCTTACAACTGTCTGTAATTCCCATTTCAGGAGATCTGACACCTTCACACCAATGCACATAAAAAATAGTTTTTTAAAAAATACCTCAAAACAAAACACTAAACCATATCCAAATAAAAGCAGACACACAAAAACAAATCTGTAAAGTCTATTATACGTTGATCTACTAGTCTTGAACATGAGGCCTGCCCTGAAAGATTACTATATCCAGTGTTACTCTATTAGTAAAACCTGAGTTTCCCATCTCCCAGAAGATAAAAATGCAGTTCAGTTATTAACTGCCCTAGTGGCTAGGTTTTCATTCATTCATTTTTTAAAAGTTATAACAAAACAAAATATGATAAAACAAAAATTATTATATCAAAGGTGGACAAGACAAACCCACAGAAGTAAAGGACCCACTCACTCGGGAATCCCATAAAAACAGTAAACTGAAAGCCATAATATAAGCACAAACCAGGACCGAGTGCAGACCGGTGCAGACCGGTGTAGCCCCTGTACATGCTGCCTCCGGTTCTGTGAATTCACATAGCTTTGCTCAGTTGACTCAGAGAACCCTATTTTCTTGATGTCCTCCATCCCCTCTCGCTCTTACTTACACTCTTTCTGTCCCCACTTTCATGTGGAGCCCTGAGCTCTCGGGGGAAGAATTTGATGGAGACACCCCATTTAGGATAACCCATATGCATATGTTTTAGTGTTATGGACTGAATTGAATGTCTCTACAATTGACATATTTGCATTTTTAATCACCCAGAATCTCTGCAGGTTATATATTTGGAGATCAGGCTTTTAAAGAGGGAAATCAGTACAATGCAGCCTCAGACTTGACTTTGATCTGCTTTGACTGCTGTTGTCACCAGAAAAGAATGCTACGAAAGAACATGTATGTGTGCAAGTGATAGTCCATGTAAGAACACAAGAAGATGGGAAATTGTAGGGGGGTGAAGAGAGCTAGCGTACAGGAGGTCAATCTTACTGACACATTTGATCTTGAGCTCACAGCATCCACAACTATAAGAAGATTAATTCTAATTCCTTAAGATACCAGTGTGTGGTATTTGGTTATAGTCAACCTAGAAACTAACTCAGGGACCCACATTTTCCAAACTAAGAATTAGGGCATGGGGTCTCACATGACACATGACTCATAAATGCAGGGACTGAAGTACCTTTGGTTAGAAACCAGCCATACTTATTCTGGCATTACTACATAGTCTTGCTTCCAAAGAGAACTTTGCCTGATCTTAGGAAAGTGTTTCTGCTTTATAACATCTAAGAAAGGAAGGTCCAGTACTGTAGCTGGAAATCTACTAACCTTAGCTCAGAAAGTAAGGCTATACTGACCCGCATCCACTTCAGGTCATTTGAAAGCCAAATGACATGTAATTTATAGAGGAAGAAGCAGAAAAACCAGACTTTTTCAGCTTTAACATTGAAGTGTGGCCTAAATTATTATAATGCCACATGGTTCGATTTTTAGGAAAAGAAGAAAGCTAAGAATCCTGCACTATCTATGAAGACAAGAACTTCCCAAGAGAAGCAGCAAAGAATTGGCTCTGAGACCACCAAGATAGAGACTTAGAAGAGACCTGGGAGGTGGAAAGAAAAAAAATGTCTTTAAACTAAATATTATTCAAGATCTAAATCCAAGAAGAAATTGCAGCATGGCCATGGTTGTTGATACAGTGCATTATGGACACAATGCCAGTTTTTCTCCCTCAAAGCTAGAATTAAAAAAAAAAAAAGTTAAAGCTCTCACTTTATTAATCGCCCTCCAAAAATGTCAACATATATATGTTTAAAAGCCTGCTGGGGATCCAGAGAAAAATGTTAACACATGTGGAATCTTCATGAAATGCAAGCCAGGTGTGAATGGTTTTGTTTTTCTCCAGAAGACCAGATTCCTGGGACTTCTGTGTTCAGTTCTCACCACAGGTTAGAGAAATTCAGCTAAGTTAAAAAAAGGAAAATTAAACTCTGAATGTTTCTGGGCCAAATACAAATATTCAACTCTGGGGGTAGGATGACAAAAGAGAAGCCAAATATAAAACTGCCCAATTCACAAAAGGCAATGAAGAAATAAGCTTAGTTAGAGAAAATTAAATTACATCCTGTCCTTAAATAAATAAAGCAGGGAAGTCTCATGCTAAATCTTTGATGACCCCCAAACCAGGTGTTTCTAACCTTATCTTTCCCAAAGCAATCCTGAAATACAAGAAATGAGGTGATACAGAGTTAGGTGAGAAACCTCCGCAGTTCAGAGGGAAAATACTAACAGGAATAGGTAGATGGCCAGGGGAAGTGAGGAGGACTGGCTCCCTGGAGAAGAACTCACTCACTAGGACTAAGGGAATGTGTGAATTCCTGGCCAAGGTTATCTCTCCAAACAAATGGGGCTTCCAGACTTTATCAAGAGGAAAAATCACTGAGATTAGCTGGGTTCAAGACACAGATTGTCTTAGATCCAATTTTAAATTCTCAGCTTTCCTGTAGATTAAAATTGCAGGCTCAGGAGATGGAATAGAGAAGGGCTGGATGAGAGGCAACCTCACAGTAGGACCACAGGCACCAAGTCCTCTCTATCACTGACTAGGGGCCTTGTGCAAGCTGCTAAGGACTGCCAGCGCGTGTGTTCCCTTCTGCAGGATGGGGACTAGAATCATACTGATGCTTGAGGATAAAACTAGCCGGTTTAATCTAGAAAAAGGAAAGTTCCAGGCTCCTGGAAAGTACCACGTATGTAGACTGGTGAATTAAGGTCCCAAGATGCAGTCCCAGACCTGATGCAGCTCTGATACAGTGATATAATATAAGAAGTCAATGCCAGCACTAAGTCCCCAGGCTGTGCGCCACTGCGAGGACCTGAACCCTGGGGATTCCCTCTCGTAGCCCCCACTGCCAACATCTGTCTGCAATTCCATGAAGGCCTGGAGGAAGCTGCACTATTTTGAAAGCCTCTTTTGCTTCCGATGTTCCTGTGTAAGCCATGTGCCTTCCCCATCTCTCCCTGCTCTGTTTCTGCCTGCTAGCTCCCGATCCCAGCCAATCCTTTCCTCCCACATCTCTTATGCAATTTGTTCCTCAGTCCCAGGACATCAACAAAATTTGTGTCTTAAGCCCTTGCAGCACACTCAAAAGCAGCCGTGACTTTGTCCTTACTGTATCCCACCTGAGTTAGCACAGCATCCTGGCATATACATATTCTACACATTACCTTCTTAGTCTTTACAGGCCTTTCCCAAATTCCCATAATCCTTAAGAGTAAAGAGAAGAAACCCAGTTTAAAAGCCGGGTCGTGGTGTTTAGTTGTATCAATTATGTGTCATTTGGCAAGTAAAGTCCCTACACTGGTGCAGTCCACAGCTTGAACACGCTGGTTCAGGTGCTCTGCCAGCCTGAGATCCTACAGAGTGTGTACCTAGAACATGGAGGACAATCAGCTCTCTTTAACAGGATCAGGACCAACTGTACAAAGTAAGAAATCATTGACCTGAGAATACTGAAAGTCTCAGGACCACATTCAGTCTTTGTTGCCAGCACAGAAACAATGAGTTAGGCTGTGGTAGAAGATGAACCCAGATACACAGTTGTGCCAAGTCAGGTAGGACCTCCCAGGCCAGGACAATGGGCTCAACTGAATCCTTAAAGCACTAGGAAGCAATAAAATAAAATAAAATAAAAATTTTAAAGATAGGCAGAACACTGAACCCCACCCATAACTACAATTATAGTTTATAAATTTTTACTAAGCAATAGCTTGTAGATAAATTAAAGATCTCAGGGATGGCAAGATAAACCAACGAGAAGACTAATTCCATAGCTTTGGGAAGGAATGAGTATAGCTTAAAAAGTGGGTGATGTCTTAATTGCTTTTCTAGTGCTGTGAAGAGACACCATGACCGAGGCAGTTTATAGAAGAAAGCATTTCACTGGGGGCTAGTGTACAGTTTCAGACAGTGAGTCCATTACCATGATAGCAAAGAATGCAGTAGCAGGCAGGAAGGCAAGGCATTGAGCAGTGGCTGAGAGCTCACTTTCCATTCACAACTAGGGAGGCAGAGACAGAGAGAATGGGCCCTTGAAACTTCAAAGCCCACACATCCAGTGAGTCCCCTCCACCAACAAGGCCACACCGCCTAATCCTTTCTAAACTACCTACCAACTGGGAAGCAAACATTCAAATACATGAGTCTCAAAAGAGTGTGTGTGTGTGTGTGTGTGTGTGTGTGTGTGTGTGTGTGTTCATATAAAAGAGTTTAACTGGAATTACGCTACACAGTTTATAATTCCCTTTCCAGAAACCTTAGATTGTAAATAAAAAGTTCAGTGATAGGTTTGAGATATCATCCATCCAAGTTGTTAATCATGGGTATACTAGAAGCTTCCTAAAACAATACAAGCTATTCCCTTTATTCTTGGTTTCCCACAAGAACTTTATGGTAAGGAGAACCTATTATTATAGACACCACATACTCTGGTCATAGGACATGGAGAAATAAGTTGCTACCCACTAGGAAGCGTCATTCCTGCTAGCTGGCTTTATGGTGTTGGAAGGTACTATACATGTTGCTTTTGAGGAGAAAAGTCATCAACAATATTACCCAGATGTGACTCCTGTGGATTCCAGTAAAGACCACTGTGAAAAGATATGCCTGGGGACAATGGTGTCACAAATGTTATGAAAATAACCAGACACTTTCTAATTAGCTCTTAGGTCTGCTCCACAGGTAGAAATGCATGCCTGACACTGGAAACCTGCCAATCCAGTTAGGAAGTTCACAGGCCATAATAGGTTCTATTATCTTGCTAAATGGATTACAATATCAAATTTCCCTCTAAGATGGTATACTTCTACCTATAGATTAGTGCAGCTCTCAGATCTAATGAGAGACGTTCCTTTATGTGGTGGATGGTGACTAACACAGAAACTCACAAGTGGAACCATAGTAAATAAGTATATGTAGAAAGTACAACCATAAAGAGTTGATCTATGTCACATCCTGCCCTAGCAAAACTCAAGAACTATTGTGAACCAGGGAAGAGAAAGGTTGTAAGAGCCAGAGGTAGAGAAGGGACAGAGCAAAACAGTATCTTCTAGAAATGAGAGGGCTGCTGCCCTCATGAAGTCACTCCAGCTCAAGGCAGGTAACATTCTAGCATGGGGCAGGAAGAGGTGCATGAGCCGACACTCAAAAGGTAGCATCCAGTACATGTAAGGAATACTGGGGCTGGCTCTAAAATTTTGGATCTGTACCAAGTTAGATGGATTACTGATAGTAAGCATACTGGAAATGAACTTTTATACCTGAAAATATTCATTTTAGTGTGTTCATGAGACAGTCAAGAGTAAATATCAACCAGACCAATTTTTTTTTCTGAGTTTGTATCTCACAGGATAAGCTTTTACACTAGTAGAAGTTCAGCTAGTAGGAAATAATGTAGTGTAAGGATAAAAACACAAGGAAGAGGGGACCACAGCAAAATGAGTGGCATTCAGAGGCTCAATGCACAGATGAAGAATATGGGACTAAAAAGAGCAGAAAGGTAAGAAACAAAACAAAACAAAACCTATGATTTTTTTTGTACAACCAAACCCAGGGGGTGGTATTTGCTAGGGAGAAGAATGTGCAGGGATAATGCCAAGAAGGAGGATGCCAGGCGGGATATGTTGGCCTGGAAGGCCAGCATGGGGAGGGCTGAGGATGAGGGAGGAAAGGAGCCAGAGAAAACACAGAGACTCCCCTTCAGCAATGTGGCTGAGTGTCAGCTGCAGAAGAACAGAGTAAAAGTCTGCAGAGAAGAGGAAAGGTTGAAGTTGTTAAAGGGACAGCTGGTGACGAAGAAGGAAAACCAGTTGAGTAAACAGAGGAGGCAGACTTCCATCAATTTGTAGTGGCACCGGTTTGCCTGGATAGGCAATTATTTCTCAGCACGGTAGTCTGAGTTTAGCTGGGAAATCCCCAACTGTGGTTTAAAAAAAAAATGAAGAAGAAAACAAAAACACAACAATGAAGTTAAGCAGCTCAAGAGAAAATGGCCTAATTGTCTTTGGGATTCAGGCTCCACATGGTATGAATTTGATTTCCAAGAGTCCCATGATTATTGATTCAAGTGACCTGAGGCCTCAGTGATGATGAGCTGCCTGGTGAGAGAAGGCAAGTGCTTGAGAAAGCTGAAATGAAAGGTGAGGCAAATGAGGTGAGGGTGCCCACACCCCTGCAGCAGCTCCTTCTGTATACTCTCCTCTGACCAAACTGCCCTCTACTCTTGACAACTCTCTAGCAAGTCAGGACAAGGCGGTCATGCCTGGAGAAGCAACCCTACTGGGTACAGATGGACAGCTACCCCAGCATCCTTGCCTCCCATGGTGAGCTAACAGCGAGGTTTTCTCCTGTCTCCCAGAGTTCCCCAGCTCCCCAGCTCCCAGAATGAATCCTAATTGCCCACAATGAGGACTTGCTTGGCAGGCACTCCACCATTCAGTAGCTTACCTTCCTTCATTGTCTCAGCACTCCACCCAATCCATGCAGGACTAATGTCCATATAAACTCCCCATATTTAAAGTCTGTTTCTTAGGGGACTTGTCCAAAATATAGGTCCTGTTACTGTGGCTTTTTAGAGGGGGTTTGGATCTGAAGTACAGCAAGGTGCAGTGGGAACTTTAAGAAGTCACTGGATCATGGTGGCTCTGGCCTTCTAAACAGATCAACCTATTTACAGATGTATTCCTTAATGCATTATTGGGAGGTGCTAAAAACTTTAGGAAATGGAACCTAATTGGAGGAAGTACATTGTTAGGATGTGTCTTCAGTGGGTTTATTTGTACTGCATCTCTGTTTTCTGGTCTCCATGAGGTGGTTAGTTTTCCTCAGAAACATGCTATTATCATGGTACTCTGTCTCACCAGGAGCCTCAGCAAGCAGACAGAACTGTGGACTGGAACCAGGGGCCAAAGTAACCTTTCTTCCAAATTGTTTTTCTTGACTTAATGTCAAGTGTTGTATCACACTCATGTAAAGATGAGCAACTCAGAGTTGGGAAGGGATTGAGAGGCTAAAATGAAGTAGAAACAAATGTTGCTGTTCTGAGAGATAAAGAACCATCAGAAACATGTTTGGGTTATCTACATGGATTTCCAGTTGGCCTTAAATGTCACAGATGTTGACTTAGAGATGAAGACCATGAACCAAGTCCCTAAGGTCTTCTGCTATGTAAGTGATCAGAGGTTCAGCAGACAGCAATGGTCTTTTTAGTGGGTAGGATCAATAAAGTTGGTAACATGACTCAAAACAAAGGGAATTTTCTCACAAGAGGAATAGAGCTGTGTCCCGGCACAGGGAAGAGACTGAAGGCAATTCTGATTCCCCATCCAGACTTAAATGATGCATGAAAAGAAGTAACCTCCACTTGAATAAATGTAAACCAGAAAAGTGTCCCTGCCAGAGACTCACAGATCTATAGAAGGCTTATGGAAAGTCCTCACAATGAAAAGGAGGTTCCTCACCCGACTCACTCTTGAGGGAGGGGGGAGAAAACTGCATCTGCCAGGAGTGGAGACTGAACTAAGCAATATTGGGGCAGTGGGACCATGGGACTGTCTGCAGCCTGCTCAGGGATGGGATGGGGATTTGTGGAGAAGAAAAAATGACCTGATGTGGTGGGAGGGGGTAGGGACCTTGAATAAGGATATACAAGGTTAGAAAGTGTGACTTCTTTGTTCATAATAATAATAATAAAAAGGAAAAAGAAAAGGAGGTTCCTGATAACAGCAGGGACATAGAGAAGGGTTTAAACTGGGGGAAAACAGCACCCAGGCACAGTGCATTGTGGGCAAGCCTCTGGGAGACTATCTCCTTGAGCAGTGCCTGAGGGGAAGACAACTGCTTCTGAGACAGTTCTGGCAGGAAACTCAGGGCCCTGCTTACTCAGCATACGTGATGAGGACACTGAGAGAATAATCTGGTGAGTTGGCTCTATGCCAGGACTCTGCATCAGAAATTAAGACTCTCTCAGAGACATGGACAACTTTTTTTTTTCTTTTTGAAGACAGGATTTCTCTGTGTAGCCCTGGCTGTCCTAGAATTCACTATATAGACCAGGCTGGCCCCAAACTCAGAGATCCACCTGCCTCCTGAGTGATGGCATTAAAGGTGTGCACGACACTACCCAGTTACAACTTTATTCTTTATATCATGTACTATTGAACAATTTTTAAATCTGATGTGCAATATATAAATGAGTAAAAATATTTAAGATAAGAAACCAATAATTGTTATATCATATTCTAATGTTATGTTTTTTAAAAATACCTAGGCCTGTATTTTCATTTATAACTTCTAATTCCTACCAAGTAAACAGCACTGGCATCCAACAGGAAGGCCTTTATAAAGATTGCTATTATCTATCCAGGGTTGTTTTCAGAAAGGAACCTGCTGGGTAGCAGCTTCTGATTCAGATTCAATCTACATGCTTTGAGATGTACAAGGTTAATGTAGAACATTTTGAACTAATAATCACCAGCTCAGATGGAGACAGGAGTCCTGGGAAGATGACCACACAGACTCAACCTCAAGAACAAAGCCTTCCTTCCTGCTAATAGTCTGGCTCCTGTCCCCTCTGAAGGTCAAAGGGAGCCTCTCTACTCAACTCCCGCTTCTTGCCATGATGGCCACATCCAGAGACTGATGCACACTGAGGCAAGCATAGCATGCTGACCCATCAAGGCTTTCTCTTTGCTCAGGTGAGCCTGTCAGGACTGAGTCACAGTTCCAATCCCCCCTCACTTAACTCTGTGCTCTTCCCTTCCTTTTCACAGACACCAGCCCCCCAAATACTAAGGGCTGTGATTTGAATATGCACCCCAAATTTACATGTTAACATAGTCCCCCAAATATATCGATGACAATTGGAAGTGTAGCATTTAAAAAGTAAGGCGCGAATGATGATATTAGGAGATTTGGAAAAAAAAAAACAAAAGGCACAATGATCATCTCAGTTTGTCCTGACTCTGCACGTGACACCCTAGGCCAGCTTATGAAGTCAGGAAGCAGCACAAGGCTTTCTTCATCAGATACTAGCAGTTGACAGCACCAGGCTGCTGGTCCTCCCTACATTCACAATTCAACTATTTATGTATTTACCTGGTCTCAAGTATTCTGTTAGAGAGACAGAGAATAGACTAAGACATTAATAAACACTCTACATTTAACTTTCTTTCCATGCCCCCTGAATGAGTAGGAGCCTGATCCGGTACTGTAGTTTATAGGAAACAGAATGAGTATTATTTGCTAGGTATTAAAGGACAAGCTGTCTGTTCATGTTGATTTAGATCTTTTTTAGTATCTTATATTTTCCCAAAGTAAGAAATAGCTCACAGAACAGCAACATTGAATATGAGAAAGATTTAAAGGATAAGATTCAGGTTACAAAGTTTCTGCTCTTGTTTTGACATTCTGGGGATAAATAACTATATCCCCACAGACCTGGATGCATCCATCTAGGAGAGTCACCTCTCAGGAATCTTCAGTTGTTCAGCTAACCCTGGATGTGTTTTAGAGCCCATGCTACCTTCTAACATCCTGGCACAGCACTGATGCCCACTGTTTTTCTGAACACAGATTCATCTTCTCAAATAGAACCATTTTGGTAAAATATTTAAGGGTTGTTTTAAATGATAAAAATTTACCATACAGGCAAATATAGATTGTCTACAGCCTTCGAACAAAGTGTATTATATTATAAATGTTTATTGTGTAAAACCCTCTTCCTTGAGGAAACAAGAGTATAAGTAGAGGTCTCCCATTCAGTAAAGCATCCTGAGAACCCACATGTGCCCATCCCATTGTAGACATCAGAATTTGCAGTTTTTTTCCTTTGGAGGTTATTTTCTTTCTCAGTCTCCCACACTGAGCATTGAAGCCTGTTCAACCCACACGTAGTTCCAGAGCATTCATGTCCATGTGAGACAGCTGATTTCCAAAATAAAAAGATGTAACTTCTTAGACCTTTGGGTATCAGAAATGCTTTACTCTGACTACTCCTTCAAAAACTAGTGACAGTCTGTAGATGCTTCTAGAAGCCATATCTCACTAAATTAAAAGTCTTGTTCAGTACATTTATCACTACACAAGATAAAGAGAGCAATAAGTGTACCATTTCCCATGTTATGTTGAGCCGTGTTAAGAAGTAGTACCCAAGGTTCCCATGCAGAATAAGGAAAGCTTTAACAGGTGTCTTTCCTGAATAACTGCCTCCATATATTATTGTTCTTTTCACACCCCTAATAAGCGAAAACAGAACAGTACAAATGCATGTTATGCTACTGAGTTGAGCACTTGGAAGTAGTTAAGATGAGAGAGTCTTACCCATGTGATGTTCACTAACATTTTTTTCTTAAAGATGAAAACAAGAAGTTCCCTCTGAACTCCATCTCTACTAGCATCTGATAGACTACCTTCCTGTTGGAGCTCAAGACAGGGTAGCCATCCTGGTTCCCTCATAACTCAATGTGAGCATAAGGGAATGCTGGGAAATCAGGACAATTGATCATCCACCCTAAGAATTATTTGGAAATGCTATTACAGGTCAGTCTATGATTTGAATATGTCTCCTGTAGGTTCATGCACTTGGAAACTGTTTGCCACCTGATGGCCTTTGGGGAAGTGATTAGGGTTCTGACCTAGTCAGTGGGTTAACTCCTTGACAGATCTGTAATATTGTGACATGATGGGGAAATGATGAGAAGTAGAAGGTGGGGTCTTGTTAGAGACAGAGATGCCTAGAGAGACGACACCTGGAAAGATGTGTTTTGTCTCCTATGTCTTTCTCCCCTCTGTATCCTGTCTGCCAAGAGGCCTCCTGGCCCAATGTTAATTTATTTAGTTAATGCAAATGCAAACTCAGGGTTCACAGTATATTAGAATATCCCCCAATACTTTGTAACTGTAATTTTGTTACCTTTATGAATCATAATGTAAATATTTGTATTTCTCATGAAAGGATAATTTATTCTCAAAGGCATCATGACCCATAAGTTCAGAAATGCAGTTCTAGACTGTTAGTTTCTTAACAATGAAGCCTGACTTACTATGGTTGGTAAATTTGCTGAGGCTCACAAGAGCAAAACAGAAGGTGTTATGGAATAACTCTCCTGATCACTATGAATATGTATTACTTAAATTGGTTAATAACAAGATGACAGGCTGCTAGCCAGGTAGGAAGGATAGGTGAGACAGCCAGAAACAGAGAACTTTGGGAAGAAGAAAGTGGAGTCAGAGGAGACACCAGCTAACCTCTAATAAAGCAGGACATGTAGAAAATATGATAATAAGCCGTGATCCATGTAGCAAAGCATAGAAGAAAATACAGGTTAATTTGAATGTAAGAACTAGGTTGTAACAAGCCTGAGCTATCTGCTGAACATTTATAAGAAATATTAAGTCTCCAAGTCAGTTATTTGGAAGCAGACAGTCAGTATAAAAAACTCCACCTATACAAATCAATGGCTGGGGAGGTTGACTCCTAAAACTGTCGGATCCAGACTTTGGCTCAGGGAGTGGGTGATGGAGATGCCAGAGGAACCGGCCAATAGTGGGCATTCGCTATCCCTGGTTTATATTTATAGTCCTGAGTATGTCAGCATTTGCGACTCCCTCGCCAAGGTCCCCAAACGGGCCAGTATGGTCCACTCTCTGATTGAAGCATATTCCCTGCATAAACAAATGAGGATAGTAAAGCCCAAAGTGGCCTCCATAGAGGAGGTGGCCAGCTTCCACACTGATGCTTATCTGCAACATCTCCAGAAGGTCAGCCAAGAAGGTGATGAGGACCATCCAGACTCCATAGAATATGGACTAGGTTATGACTACCCAGGCACAGAAGGGATATTTGACTATGCAGCAGCTGTAGGAGGAGCTACAATCACAGCTGCCCAGTGCCTGATTGATGGGAAGTGTAAAATAGCAATTAACTGGGCTGGAGGTTGGCATCATGCAAAGAAGTGGGTGGATTTAGAGTGTGTCCTGGAGGAATAGAGCCTGATTGGAATGCTAGAGTGAATACAGAGAAACCATCATTATTCTGTTTGTGTGCTGAATAAAACCATGCACTGGTTTCCCCCCCTCAAAAAAAAAAAAATCAATGGCTGGGATGCAGAAGCTGGCTTTTTCTCCATAAACCCATGCCTCTTCTTCCCCATTAGTCTCTGAAAGTACAGGCTTAAGCATCCATCAAGGAGGCTTGGATGCAATGAATATGTCATTGCTTCTCTATAATAATGATGAAAATACACAAGAAGAAGACTCATAATTTCTTTAGATCAACTGATGCTTTAGTTATCTGTCTACCTGACTAAGAATCTGAAGGAAAACCTGCATCAGAAACTGGTATTAAATCTCAAGAAAAGGCTCTCTGCAGCGTCCCAGTGCACTCTGGAGCAGGGGCAGCTGAACTCTGCACCTGGCCACACCCGCAGCTCCTGCTGCTCAGGGAATCTACTAGGAGCCCTACTGCGACCCTGAACTGAGTGAACTGAGCAAACTAACTGCAGGGGTCTCTGAGGGGCGGATTCGAACCCTGACCAGAGGTGAGGAGGGCTCGGCGGG